>OX451212.1:15457790-15501830 GCA_949628255.1 Macrophya alboannulata
ACCCTCCTCGTATCTACCATCGGCCACTCCCACTATACAGGCCATCGCCAGTCTCTCTTTCTGTTGCTGCTGCTGCTGCTGCTGCTGCTGCAAGTATTATACACGAAAGCTTACCCAGGCTAACATATATGTATATAAAATGATGATATGATGCTCTTGAAAGATATCGAATCGAAGTCTTTATGGCGCCAAGAAATTTTTTGTTTCATATTCTAAAACGTACAATACAAAAGAGGAAACAAAAATGAGATAATGAAAAAAGAGAAAAGACAAAAAATCGGTATTTTCTATACGCAGGGGATGATTTATATATATATATAGTACAATCTTGCTAAAAAATTCTCGCAATTTTTGTCCAATTTTCCTTCTATATCTTTTTTTTCTACCGATTTTTACCGATTTTTTTCTTTTTTTATTGATAGTTCTTGTCGTTTTACCGGACGAATTGTTATTCTGATATGTATTTAAAAAAAAGTGCGAAATTTTTTGACCTTTAACTTTCTAGTAAAGCATCGCGGTCTGCCCTTTCCATTAAACTTCCCACACTCGCGAACGATATACGTATACCTATATAGGTTGTATACCCTATCTACCTACTTGGTGCTTAGACAATGACCGTTATTGTCTCGGGGAACCTGGGATAATTCGTAATTAGTCTGTTGATTAATTATCGATTTATTGACTAATCATTATAATTATCGATCATATAGTCGCGTATATATTATGGTCGTTTCATATATATACCGAGTCGAGTTGGTTCTTTACTCGTGGACCAGAAATCGCATTATTTTATCTGATGCAAAAACCGCGCAAAGGTCTCGCTGTATAACGTTCGCGTTTAACAAGGCACTTGTTACGTTATTTATAATCTTTTCTACTTTCATTTAGTCATTTTTTTACTCGTTCTTTTCTTCCTAAACTCGATCTATACGATTACCTATCAAATCAATAAAATTCACACAAATAGTTCAGAGGAATAATGTCAAATAAAACCGTATATAACGATTTGTATAAAATAATTAGTTTACTGATCTTAGAATTTGGATCTGTGCTATGCTCTATAATACTGATATGTTTCGAAATGGAACTAATGACTGGTAAAAAAAAAAAAAAAACCAAAAAAAAAAATATTCTTCCGCGAATTTTAAATAGATATCTTTCTGTGCTGCTGCTGCTGCTGCTTGAAAATCTCAGAATGAAATATTTTATGGATCTCTTTTTTTGAACGTAGTGGGTTATTTATGCCTATGGACTTCTATACGCCCAGTCTAACTGCCCTTTTGCAGTTCAGTTCGCCCCCTACAAAAGAGAGAGACGGAGAGAAAAAAAAAAAAGAACTATTTGTTTGATTGAAAGCTCCGGTTCTCGGAACGGACCATTTTTAAAGAGTTCAGAACTGTTATAAGGGAGAGAGAAGAATGAAGAAATTATCTTTTGGTTTAAATTCACCCGAAATATCAGGTTTGGGTCAAAGTTCCGAACTTTTTAAGCTCCGAACTAGAGTAGAAATTTATCCAGATTTCAATATCACTAAGTCACAGAGTTTTTGGAAAGCATATTTCCCCGGAAGTCTGCATAATAGTCGATTTAAGAAAACACCAAATTGAAAAAACAACGAGGGTTGAAAATACCTAAAGCCAAAGTTCCGAAGGGCCAAAATTCACACACGGAGTCTCGTGTCCCTCGATTAAATTTTCGGAGGCTAGGATTTTTCGAGTTTTTAGCTGTCTGAATTACAATCTTTTCCATCTTTAATTATACTCCAAACTCTAACGCTTTTGAAAATTCGAAATCATCTCAAATAAATTCGAGTTTCGAGTTAGTTTTTCGTGTTAGTAGTTTCGAGTTATACGAGTTTTTGATTTAACGCTCATGGGTCAGATTCGATGCAGAATTTCATATTTTCCATAAAATCGTATAGCTTCGTCGTACATTCAGTACGTACGTTACTCATACACGACTATTCCGTCCGCAGACTCAGTCAGTATGCATCTGCACTGGCGTGAGTAGGTATGTACCCTACCTGCGGTCTGGAGCATTCCACGATGAATTGCCATAGACTCGTTTCGACACGGGATTTCAAAGCGAACTAGCTATCTTAGTAGTCGTATATATATATACTTCAGCAGACGATATAAGAGAACTAACTCCTCGGACGGGGGTTAGAAATGATGTTTTAAAAGAAATTCTCGAGACTTAGTATACGCTGCGACTTATACCTACTACTGCTGTGTCATCCTCATGCAGAACCTCGGCACAAGAACGCGCATTAAGTATGGATAAACTAGTAACAAGATGTTATATGCGACTGATGACGACGGGATCCAACCAACGTCCTGACTCCTCGCCTGCTCTTATGCCCAAGGGGCATAATAAGATATCTGTACATACATTTGTTGGATAGGAGACTGGATATATGGACCACATTTCAATTCCACGTTTGAAAATCGGCTGAGTTAATTCATGGAATTTGGTGTTGCCCGCGGATCACAGAAACGCAGAAAGAAGCATGATGGAGTTTTTTTTTTAGGGATTATTTTTGGAGCGAAAAAATTAGCTGAAATGAGTATAAAAATATAAAATTTGCGAACGTTGGAAAGTTCGTGACTCTACAAGGCCAGTGTCTGTTCATAGCTGAGCCTGTGGCCCATCAGATAAGAGAAATCTGTTGGAAGGGGATGAGCGAGCGAGCATGAAGCGAAAGCTGGGGATGGACCCATGCACACAGCACATTGTTTGCCAAGCAGAGCCGATAATTCAGTAATGAACATAACAGACGCGCGCGTGCTGCGAGGACTATAATTACCGATACCACGCCGGATAGTGGATCCCTTCTTCTTCTTCTTCTTCTTCTTCTTCTTCTTCGTCTTCTTCTTCTTCTCGTCTTCGAGAGAGAATAAGAGTCTCGGGTATAAGGTCTTAGCTGACTTACCAAGCCGGGTTTCTTCTTATAGGTTGGGGTCTTAGAATGGGCAGCTCTAAATTAATAAATCAATACTCAACCTTATCCGATCGAAGGTGGGTGGAGTTTGTTTGTTTAAGAGTAGGATTTATTAATTTTTAGCTGGGTGGCATTCCCCGACTCGATTCAAACCTCCTCCTCCTATCCTTCTTCTTCTTCTTCTTTCTTATTTTTATTTATTTTTTTTACCTCTTCGTCCTCGTCCGCATCCTCATCTTCTTCTTCTTCTTCTTGGTTCCGCGTTTCATCTCATGCCAGACTCTCACGTTAATTACAAATTAACGGCTCGTTCCGTCTCGCAAATGGATCTTAATTTTTTTTCTTTCGATTTCCAATTCAATCGAATTATATCTTCTTTTTGATTAGCTCTTTTTTTTTTTGGTTTTTCTGATATTTCCCACATTTTCTCAACGATTTTATATCCTTTGTTTCATTCTTCTTCGTTTTCGCACTCGATGTTTTCGGCGATGATTAGACTCCGCATACCCGGGACTCTCTCTCTCTCTTCTCGAAAAAATACAATAACCAAACAAAAAAAATTTCTATCCTGGTTTTTTTTTTTCTTATTTTTTCATTTTACACGGTCCATTACGTCCGTCTAATTGAATTTAAAAGTACACTATACGTCCTACCTATAACCTACCTGCCTACCTACCTACCTACCTACCTGCATCCATGCCTGCATATATGCCTACCTCTCGCAATATTTATTACCCTGCTATTACAAGACGCTTATCAACTAAGTGCAGTAGGTAGGTATACATATGAGAGATGAAGTTTTCCTCCCTAGTATACCAACGGCTGCAATGAGACACTGTACATAGTGTATAGCTATAGTAACAGTTTTGACATAACATTAGGCATGTATTGATCGGCGTCAAATATTGAATATTTCCAATTTGCACCTGCGGTGGGGGTAAAAATATATTAATTAGAGAAATTGACTGAGGATTGCTGCGACAGATTTAGAAGAAGAAAAAAAACTTATTATAGGTGTTGTATAGGAGAAGTTGATTCAAGTTCAATGTATACTTTTTATTTATATATCTAATATACGGTATATATACAGTAAACGGGAATATTGAAATAACAAAATAAATAAATAAATAAATAAATATATATATCGAAGATCGAAGACCGACGCTACGTGATTCTCGAGGCGTGTCTCTGCTGCCATCTTTCAACAGGTGTTTGAACCTTGCCACAGGTGTAAGTAAGTACTCAGGTACGGAGGGTGGTGGAGAGGCTTACACCTATATACGCGAATTTCAATGAGATTATAATTTTATCAATTAAAATATGTTTCCATTAGGTTCTATTAATTTTTTATTTTTTTTTTCTTATGAAGGGTACTCCTCGTTTCAGAGGACTTCATTTAGTTATGGTTATAGCAATGAGAATAAAAAAGAAAAAATATCTATGCATTTGCTGGAAAATATCGTATTCACTGTTAAAATGAAAAAAAATATATATATAGGTAATAGGTACATATGCTTATCTATACATAATACACATACGCGATAAACGTCGTAAAATCAAATCGAGCCAATTTGTTATCAACAGAAATTCAATCTTCCCACCTACCTGTCCAACACAATTAATACAGTGACTCTAATCAAATGAATTAACAGGTTATTTCCGCGGCATGTATAGATTCGTATATAGGTATATGTGTATGTATATTTTGTACAAAGGCTGTATAATACAGGAACACGTTTTTTTTTTTTTTTTTTGTAAAAAAAAAGGAGCGAGAGAGAGAAAGATACGAGTATAAAAGAATATAAAAACGTTACAAAACACGACATCGGTACTACTCTTCTTCTTCTTCTTCTTCTTCATCTTCTTCTTATGACAGCTGCCGATACCGACGGATAATACACAGTTAGCTATACATATATATACATATTATACGCAATATGCATATGTATATGGATTTTATATGTTTGAGCAACCACGAATATATTACGTCACACGTGTAACATACTCCCATATAACGGGGTCCTCTAGGATAATTTCATAGGCTTGATAATAATGTATAAATGTATATAATATACTTCCATAATACATACCTATGTATGATACAAATGGTGAAAGTTTGAGCAATTGATTATGTCATTTTATTATTTGTTTTTTTTTCTGCAATTCGAATTGATTGGAATAAAACTAACGATGATTATATATCGATTCAGAAGCAACTATACGTATGCATATCAACTTTTCTTTTTTTTTTTTTTTTTGGTATCGTTTATATCGAATGCTAAGAGGCTAATTAGAGCGGAAAATTTCAACTCCTATATTATATACCATATAGAAGATGGTATTTATCGATTATCTCCAGCTAATTGAACGATATGACAGTATATCTGGTAATAAAAATTTAAATTAATATATCCGACACGTGTTCTTCGGTCTCGGTACAACCAATTTAATCTTGAGACTGTTGATTGATACATGAAAAACGAATATTAAAAATAAAGACAACGTCGATGAACCGATATCTCGGAAGGTATAGGTATAGGTATAGGTATGGGTATGGGTACAGGTACAGGTACGGGTAGGCAGATAGGTATGAGGCATTTGACGCATATAAATATCAAAATGCTTCTCTACGATCAGAGGACCTGTTTTCTATCATAATATATACAACACAAGAACACCGTATTATCAATATATGTATCATCACCAATCAACGATCATTTTAAAACACATACTTACCTATATATATAAGCGACACGCTAATCTCATTCGGAGAAAGTTTTTTCACTTAACTAATGTAGATATCTGATTAAACCAATCGCCTCGATAGAATCTGGAACCTATATAAACTTATGAAAGATTCATATCTGGATATTATCATTCTTGATTAAACCGTCGAAGATAAATTAATAAATATAGTTTTATCTATATTAGGGTGTGTCATTTTGGAGCAACTTTTTTCTTCTAACTTACATACTGGTTGTATACTTGCAGAAAGGTAAAATAAGAAGTCTGTTAAAATTTGAGATCTTGATATTAATATTAAGAGGTGCCTCATCGCGAATTTCTATTTCCCATTTAAATAACACGGAAAATGTTCTAGTGGCACGCTTCAATTTTTATATCTCAAGTACTAATCTACTCAGAATGATTTTGCATAGCTACTTTTGTTCGAAATTGAACGCTCTACAAAAAAGGTCTCTTGGTCTTTTTCGATAAATCTAGCCGTTTCCAAGTTGGTTGTTGGCTATCAATGGTAATTAACCAATAACCAACTTGGAAATAGTTAGATTTATCGAAAAATACCAGGGGACCTTTTTTGTAGAACGTTCAATTTCGAACAAAAGTAGCTATGCAGAATCATTCTGAGTAGATTAGTACTTGAGATATAAAAATTGAAGTGTGCCACTAGAACATTTTCCGTGTTATTTAAATGGGAAATAGAAATTCGCGATGAGGCACCTCTTAATATTAATATTAAGATCTCAAATTTTGACAGGCTTCTGATTTTACCTTCCTGCAAGTATACAATCTGTTTGTAAGTTGAAAAAAAAAATTGCCCCAAAATGACACACCCTAATCTATATATAATACATCTGTTGGATAATGTGATAGGTACGTTATAGTACAGAGGTCTGAAAGTAATTCGAATTATCCAAATAATCGATCAGGATACTCGAAATGTTGAAAAACTTCTAACGGATCCCTGAAATCAAAAATTTAAGATACTAAAAATTTGAACCAAACTACTCGAACATTCGTTCAGATTCGATTCGACCACAATTTGCACACCCTTAGTACATAGGCATGTAAGGAATGCTATGTGTTGCAATAGGTGTACACACATAGGTGTACATATACATATCGGTATAGATACATATTCCATTTAGGATCGCAATAATCTCTGGTTCCAATTTCTCCGGAGTTTGCCTTATTGCCGTACCTATACGATGCAAAGAGTCCCACGGCCTTTGAACCTGAACTCGTCATAACTGCAAATGGAATGAATACCTATAGAGCTGGTGCATCTCGGAGTAACTACTAGTACCTATTGCCATGCCGGTGGTATGGTTACTGCCGGTTACAGTAAGGCTCACTTGATACGTACTCGTACGTATCTACATACATATGTATGTACAACATACGTACGTTGGCCGAGTATAAGATTGGCTGACGATATTAAGTGCGGTTCTTCCAAGCTTTAAGAAGAAAGGCAGGCGGCAAGCCGCGAGCTATACGAATTACGGAATCAGAATCACCTGACAACTAGAAACCACTCATACAGAAGATTCTGGCTTCTGATTCTAACGTTTAAATTGTACATACATATATACATACATATACGCGGTTTATAGCCATATATCCATCCGCTTTCGTCACGCCTCATCAACGTATATCCATAACCACACCTGTCGCCCACCGATCTTTATAGATATTCTATCAACAAAATCATGTTTAAACCCATATACATATCGTGATATGATATAATAATGACAATCATTTCGGATCATTGTTGGATAGTTGAAACGGTATTCGCCAATCAAAGTCTATTCAAATATCCATTCGTGAAGGATATGACTATGTGGATGGACGGTGTTCAAATCGAGATTAAGACCGAGGTTCGCTGATCCAGAAACATTTAATTTAGACGTTGCCGACTAGGACTCTTACGATTCTATTATATTTAACAGTCGAGACCTATCCGCGTTTCGATACAGCCGATTAAGTTTTGTCGTTTGTATATGTGCATGTATACGATGATCGTAGTTTGAACGGTTACAAAACGCGTCCTAGATCCATTTATTAACAAATTAATCCATACATCGGAACTGATGATCGTTCTACGGTTCGTTCAGGATTTATAATCTCTACTTACTTTTGTCAACGGACAGTTCGATGTGTTTATCATATAGAAATGTGGAGGAATACTGAGAGTCATACTTTGTAATTGTGACTGAACGGGTTAAATATTGTCCAATATATCTAAAAAGGTTGATATTCGTGGTGCAGTAGTGCGTTTGAAAAATTAAACTATAGAACGTACCGTACGTCAAGTCGAGTCCAGTCTGACTGGTGTATGGTGTCGGCATCGCATCGCTGGGCAAAGACGGGTCTTAATAAAAGGTGCTAAAGCGTGCTATGGGCTGATCCCCACGCTGTTCAACACAGTGTAAATATCGGTGATATTTTTTTGTTTTTTTTTTTTCGATTTTTTTTGATGTAAAGAAACTTCGCCGACTCGCACATATACGGATCGCTACTCACAAAGGTTCCTTGTTTCGCACAGTGCAATAACTGAGAGGACTTATTCTCCTGCTACGGCAAAAGCAGCAGCCGCGTGATATACCTTATGGACTCTCTTCATACTCATCGACATGAGAAGTGCGTGGAGAAAAACGGTGTGTACAGAGCGAACCGAACTGCAAATGCATAAAGTACTTTGTACCTTTACGGGTATGGTGGAAAAAAAAAAACAAAAAATCATTCAAGTTTCACGGAAACGGTTTTCTTTTTTACTTCTTATTCTTAGGTTTCTGAATGAAAGTTAGCCATACCTAATGGGTACACATACGTGCATGCGTACAGCGGAATGACCGCCTTTGGAATTTTTCTCTCTTTTTTTTTTGTTTTTTTGTTAAAAATTTTATGAACCTGCCTCGGGGAATGTGGGAGTCCTTTAATATTGCTTGGTGCTAGCACACTGCGTCATTCGCACTTATGTTGTGTTAATTATTGAATATGGCGTGAACACGTGTCTGTCGCAAGGTGAGGTTGAACCTCGGCTTGTAAAAATCTATCTAGTAGCATAAAAAGCGCGTCTCGACCGTGTGTCGTCTGAGGAGCCGTAGGTACATACCTTAACACACATTTATATGTTTATTGTACGATGGTGATGTGAAACCCGGGACCAGCTGTGTCTGTCCCAGAGATTTTCTGCGTAATTACTTCCCGGTAAATATTTCTAAATTACAAATAATTTGCATATATATACCTTCTACAATATCAGCTCGATGATATAGGTACAAGTCGTTTATATGGGGGATCAAAGAAATGACGAAAATTTCATCGAATTTAATTCATAAACGGATATGATTATATCGGTATCTCCTTACCGAACAATAAACAAGAGTATCTATGGTAAAACGAGACGCGAGATGAAGGTAAACGGCAAATAAGTGAAGATGAGGGTTTTAAAGAGAATATGATGAGGAAGAGGCTGGAGGAGTCATATCCTCCCAGCAACCGCGACTAAGACCACCACGACTAGTTGGAAACGACAAACCAGCTTCTTCTTCATTCTCGGCAAAGAATCTCTTCGACCTTTCGATGCTTTCCACAGCTCGCTTTTACTGGGGTGACGGCGACGCTAGCTCCAGGGAGGTTAAGAACATAGGAGACGAGAAACTTTAATGATAACGATAATATTCACCAGCTATTTACGTTCTATAGAATTGAATGATTTACGACACGATTTTAGCTACGTGCGCTAACGTTCGCGAAACACGTTTCAAATACATGTATACTGAAGGGGAAAGAAAATCGCATATATATAAGCTTTGAATGAAACTTAGGTACGACATTTTTCAAATTCACAAGAAAAAGAAAAAAAAAATCAAGAAATTTTCTACAATTTCCTATTTTTACAGACCTGTTTTGTAACTGTTAAATCCGAAGACCATACGCAGATTTGTATATCGTAAGTTGGCCAGTATGCTCAAAAACGGTGAACGGAATGAATACTACTCGGTCATTATATTCGAGGCAAATTAGTGATAAAAGTATATTTTCTTCTCTCTCTCTCTATCTCTTCTTTTTCTGTGACGTGCAAGTTCGAAAGTCCCTGTTTCTCTCTTCGTCTTCTTCGTACAGCCCATGCAAGTCGAGATGAGTAAAATAAAGCTAGTAATGAAACAACGCCTAACAACATGGCATACCGTTTAACCCATGGCAAGATGACGAGCTTGAAGTACGTCGTGGTCGCGTCAAACTATTCCGGGCACATGCGAGTTGCCGGTCATAAAGAGAAGACGCATTTGAATATGAATAAATCGTACCCGTACGTATATACGCGTCCATGGGCGCAACAGGGTGGAGTGTTTTACGCATGTTCCTTTATGGATTGTTTAACGGCGGCCGCCTACAAATTAAACGCACGGTAAATCAGTATCGAGTGTGCAGTAACGCGCGACCCAGGACAGCTCGCGTATTGTTGAACGGAAATACTGCCGCATCGCGTATATAGCAGGATCTCTTGAACGTCAATAAAATACTGGATCGGTGAGTAGAAACTGTGACCGGGATTGACCCTCGAGTGTGGTCGTACATCAAAAACCATCAAAAGGATAGAAAATATCATAGTACGAAAGAAGAATGCGGCTCGAAGACAAAGAGGAAGAAAAAATATTATACAACCAACCCTCAAGGGGCCTAAGGAACGGGAAATGTTTAAGGAACAGTAAATCAAACGATGGGTAGTAGGTATATATGTATAGTGTGTACCTATACCTGTACCTCTACCACTCATCGTCAGTACTCACTAGGAAATGACCTTTTCGTAACAGTTTTCCCCCCGCGCTGCCGAGGAAGATGATCCAAAGAAACTGTTTAAATATAGCCAGAAGGTGTAATCTTTCACCCCGGCTAGGCCAGCCTGGCTGGTTGATGCCATCCCAAGAACACTAAAAGACTTCGTATACGGAGTGATTACTGCGAGCCGCTCAGAGTCTTCGTTCCTATACCTATACCTATGCCATGCCGGGTTGATTATCTCACCTGTCCAGAGTCTTTTACTCCCGCTTCCAGTCGCTACGTACAATTTCTCTATACATCTACCGTCGAACTTATTCAAGTATGCGTTACGGCCACAATACATAACGCCTCCTCTTACAGAGGTAAAACCAGGTCCACTACCTTCCTCGTCACCATCACTCCGATTACACCGATCGTGGATCTCAACTTGACGTTAAACTGCAAAGGGAATTGAATACTTCCAATAACTTGATCAGATTCTGATCATCCAATCGCTAAAGTATAGGAATTGCGTGGACATTTTTCAGGTCCGGTGATAGTCGTCGAACCACAGTAGAAATTGCGTAGGAAGGTATAGGCGATTCTTCCTTCGTATACACGTATGTAGGTAGGTAAAAGTTTACTGCATCACTGTTCGTAATGCTGCGGATGGAGAGTAACGGCTGGGCATCGGGATGAGG
The DNA here is from genome assembly GCA_949628255.1 of Macrophya alboannulata. NCBI lineage: Eukaryota > Metazoa > Arthropoda > Insecta > Hymenoptera > Tenthredinidae > Macrophya > Macrophya alboannulata. The sequence goes on from OX451212.1 coordinate 15,468,939, forward strand.
ATGAGGATGAGGATGAGGTTGGAAGTAAGAGCAGTGTGTTTTTTGCTAAGGCCAATATATCAGCGGTACGGGCATGTCTAACGGGTAATACGTAGTCCAGGAGGAGCACATCTCCACGATGTTAAACTCGGTTATGATGCAGTAGCAGCAGCAGCAGCAGCAGCAAACCTGCTGACGATGAGGAGGCGTTAGTACATTCGTTCGTTCGTTCGTTCGTTCGTTCGGTGCACGACTTCCATATCCTATTCTCGTTTCATCATCTCCCGCCTAATGTCACCATGGCTTGGTTTAATTAGCACCGCATACCAGGCTTCCACTGATGCAGCAGTGACTCAGGTTAACTCAGTCTCTGAATTTCATATCTCTCCATATCTCATACTTCTGCACTAGCTGCAGGTGGGCAGATCTCCTTGCCGCTGCTGCTGCTGCTGAATGCACTCTTCTCCTCACTGCAGTAAGCAGCTTTAGCTTTTACCGCTCTCTATGTCTGTTGGTAGGTAGGTAGGTAATGCTACAGCTGGCATTCCGAGATGGGATCCGAATTACTTTTGCGGTCTCAAAGTAATGAGTCCTAAACCGATCGTGACAGACTCTGCGGTTTCTGGAGTTAACCTCCTTGATCTTAACGTTCGGGTCCTGACCCGTGCAGACTCAGGGCTCAATTTCCCTGTTAGTTACCTATCTTACCCTTTCTTATTCGTCTCACTCTCCTTTATACTATCAAGGAATTGTTTCTAATTCAATTCACTCTCTCTCTCTCTAGATGAGTACAACCCATTATTTCATCGCGGTGTTATTAAAGTGACAATTGAAATCGTTATTACGTATATTAAATTCAACAAATTCACAACAATTGTTTGTCCAAGAGCAGCGGCACGTAAGAGACGGGCATTGTCCCGCAGGTTTTTGCTACTGGAGCAACGTACTTGTATACTGACCATCTTTTAAGCCCCTGAGGTTCTTACGGTAGGAAAGACACTGCAACCGGTGACTTTGTGGCCGCCTCAGGCTAATCTTTACTCTCAAGTGTTTCAAAATGACCACCGCCGATGCTGGCGAGCCGCGGAGCTATGAAAATGATTATTTACTGCGACAGGCCTTCGGGCCAGACTATCTGGTTCATACGGTTCACTCGCGAGCGGTGCACCGCGTAGACCAGTGTTACTTGCTCGTTAGGACCGAAGAACTCCTTTGCATATCCTACGGGAATAGATGAATTTTTAAATTCCAGAAGCTATTTCCTACCTCTTTTTCTTTGATCATTTTTCTAACACCAAAAGGTGAGTCCTCGGGATTGACGAAGAACCGCAGACATTGGCTCTAGCCTTTATCATCATATCTATTTCTGTTTATTCAATTATATTCCCTGTAATGGACGATGAATAAACAGAATACGATTATACGATGAAAAACATGTAACCCACACACACGTTCGTACACAATTGCATATTTATTCTTAAGTCTTAGCCTATGACAGTGTTCGACGTGAACCTGCTGCACCGGTGTGCAATTCGACTAATTATCATTACCTTCGATGACTCGGTACTATAGCTAACCAACAGATCTTACTGCGCAATGAAAGAAGAATCTTCTCACATATAATATGTATACCCTCCTCATATCTATATATGCGGTATATTTATGTGGCAGGATTAATCTAAAAATCTTAGCAAATATCTAACGACTATCTATAATTCGCATTTATATATAGGTATACCTGTGGTATATGTATATCGATGAATATACAAATAGCCGTCGTGGATATGGAAGAAAATATTTCAACTCATTTACCACCGATTTATTATTTTTTTTTCATTCAATTTTTATTGATTTTTTATGTAGATACCTACATACATATCGCTATATAACTTAGCTCCTAGATCCTACTGCCTACGCTAACTAGAAAGTCCTCTGCGTTTAACAGATAATAACTTGATTTACTGCCACGCTATATTCTAAGTGAATGGGAAAATCACTCTAGAAAATAACACAAGCTTCCCACATCAGATTACAATCAGTTGAGTATATATTTTCCAATATTTTTTTTGATTTTTTTGAATTTTTTTTTTATCTTCGTCGATCTCTAATTCCCATCTCTAAGATCAATTAATCGATTATAATTATTATTGATCATCGTTGATTTTATTCAATTAAATGATGTGAAATGCATTACGTTGCACATATAACAGCGGGTATTAGATATAGGTAATGGTGGGTGGACTCCACCATGTGCACACCTGCCACCTCGCCAGTCACTTTGGCGCGGATCGAAAGGCCAAGAAGAGTCAGTGAGAGCTGGCGAACTCACTCGCTCTCTTTGGTCGGCCGGCCGTAACTGAAAAGAAGAATAAAGAAGACGAAGAAAATAAGGAAAGAAAAGATATTGCGAATGCGTATATAGAAATAGCCGCGGCTGTAATTTCACACGTTAGAGGCGAAATTGTTCCTCGCCATACTTTAGCTGCCGGTCAACCGAGGCCTAGACTTTAAAGAGTCTTTTAGTGGTATTAAACCGTGGCTCGTTAAGGAGGTGGTTCGTATGTACCATCTTATTAACCGCAATGTCAATAAAATGGCGTTTCTTCTTTCATTATAAGAAATGATGATATACCTCGGTGATTCATTTGTTAATATATATATATATATATACCTACACAGTATACATATACGTATGTATACCCGGTTCAAATATCACATGGCGAATAGCCATTGGACTGAGTACAATTTTTTTTTCTACTTATTTTTTTATACCCTCGATATCGTAACTCTCATTAATATACCCCGTACACAACCTAGCGCAGAAACAATATACGTATACTTATATGTATATGGGTATGTATTATATATTTCGTGTCGTTGAACCGCGTTTTAATTTGCGAATGCAAAATCTTAGGACTCGGTATAGTAGCCGCGGTGTGGCAGAAGCTAATTAAAATACACGTTTGAATCTTAATCAGCTGAGAAACAGAACTCATATATACATATATGTGTATGTATGTAGGTATCTACTCGTATGTCCAGACGAGTAAAAAAAGAATTTTTTTTTAAAATCCGCTACAAGAAGCGAAACTAGAAGTTAGTTAAAGAAGAAGAAGAAGATGATGAAGAAGTAGGTACGTCTCGTCCTACACACGGACCCTCTCCTCGAGACACAGGTGCAAATATGTCATACGGCTAAGGCTGTTTAAAATGCATTGGATGGCCATAACCCATGACTTCTCTTCCATAATCACATAACTGCAGAAAAGCCCACTTGTATATACATACCTATATATCTTTGTATACGGTATTCAAGTACACGGGCTTGAAAATATTTTCAAAGAATTTGAGACTCGATTTAATAATTGTGAAGTAAAAAGTCTCGATTCCGTGTTATACCATTTTCAAAAATCGAATCCAAATTCATTTTTTTTCTTCTTCTCAAAGATTATTTCCGTTTTTTTATAACACCACATCCTATTTTTGCTCACAGTAATTAGTTTATCTGCTGGGTGGCTGCTGGGTGGCTGTTTAAAATGCATTGGCAATAACGTTCGAAATCGTTACGCATCTCTAGCCCGGTAAAGGTACTCTAGTCTATGTTAAAATTGATCATAACCATGCAGTATATGAAGTACTGTGCAACGCGCGGCTTAGCGTTCTCCAGGGTGTCGCCTGCGCCTTGGTTATAGTTACCCGTAACAGAAACGCATCTATACCCTTAGAGTATCGGAATTAATATTCTGCCAATGGAGCAACACGTATACGTTCTTCTTGAAACAAGCCATCGTTGTGAAATTTCTCGTACGAAGAACGGCTTTCGGTTATTAATTTTTTTATCTATTCGTTTGTCAAAATCCCACATCGGGGTCAAAGCCTCGTATCCTCGTGTCCAACCTGTATGATACGAGGGGCGTAAGGGAGGGGGGGTTAAAACTTAACGTAATCTTGAACACAATCTTTCCCAGAAGCACACTCAGTTATGTCCCCATTAGAATCTGTATGACCACAGGTCGTGAGCCCATATATCTACCGCATTATGCTAACCTCGAGCACATAGACAAGGGCCACTCGTATCCCTACGTATAGGATACTTGTACCTATACGACAAGGAAGACGCTGCTCCCACTGTGAGCGGTACAATGCCAGACGAATGACGCCCGGTACATTACGGTCCCAGTCGGTCGAAGCGGACTGGAAGACCAGTGCAGTGGGCAGCGGGCAATGGGCAGTAAGCAGAGGGGGGGTGGCCAGGGGGATAATCTCGAGAGCTTCCGTAAGGAGCAAAAGGTAGCTCATATATATACTTGGATACGTGTGCTTGAGACTTTCGTTCACATTTATACACGTATGTATGTAGGTATACGGATATTATATATACGTATGTACAATGGTGTGTACTTTTAGGCTACCGAACAGCATGCAAGTTTAAAGCCACTCGAAATAACGCTTGTTCACAATTAATTTGACGGGTGAAGAATTTTCGGGGTCTATTGTAATGAACATGTTGCTTAATTATGTCATATTTTATAAAGGGTTACGTATCCTATGCCTCGGATCTGAAGCCCAGGCTTAGCTTGTGCAAGTCCTATTTCTCATTCCAGTGACTTTCAGCCCTCACGTGTCGTATTTGAGCTAATCATCATTCATTTTGAGAAGAAATTCTGTTAGATTTCAGAAGTAGGTTTATGTACGTACCTAGAGAATATCCGTTTCGCGTAGGTAGGTACACGTTCGATGTGTGATATTCTATAAGGTACGAAAAATTGTTAAATGGTTCGTTAGACCCAGATAGTACTGTACAGTTGTATATAGTATGATAGACGGTGATCAATCAATAATAGAATGAAATTTTTGAATCAGGTAGATAGATATACGTGGGTACAGAAATCGGTTTGAGAAATTAATGTGCCTGAAAAAAGAGTGTACAATCGGTTCCTAATTTTTCTTGATTAATTTCTGGCAATTACTAGTTATTAATGATCACCTCGATTAGTAACGCGGGGCTGCTGCCGTTCCTGCTCACTGCTCGCTGTGTTGCTTCTGCTTCTGCTGCTGTTGCTGTTGCTGTTGCAGCGCCAGCAGATGTCAGACACGCCTGATTGGGAATCAAACTAGACGTAACAACACCTATAACCATCATAACACACGTACGTACCTACCAAACCGCGTTAAAAGATCAGAGTCTCTTCTTTTTGATTGACCAATGAAATTTCACATCTACCTATACCTGGCTCAATACCTAACTATACGTTCATTCCTATATAATGACCAGAGTTTATTATACATATCCTGATTAAAATGGGGTAATCACTTTCTATTCTTCGCTTATAACTCTGACTACCTATAATATAACTACCTAACGTACGCGTCATGTCTCATCCCAATCCGTACGATACGTCGATGCTGATCTCAATCAAAAAGAAATTTCACGATATTCTTAATCAATCCAACCGCTGATTATAATTCTATACCAAATTTAGCTCGGTGATTTAAAATTCCCCGTTCACGATTCACATGTGACAATAAGATATGATTAAAGTTGAACGCGCAATTTAAACTCGCTGATTGTGTCAGCGGTAGTTCTGATAAAGCCGTTCGTTACATACTTCATTCGACGCTGTGTATTCTCACGATGATATATTTTCCAAATTCGTAATCCTTGTTTCCGCGAATCTTTGTACAGAAAATTTAAAGCTTACTTAAACCTTATGCAGCCTGCAAACTGTTGTTTCGACGGACGTTTAGGCTTGGGAATACGGGTTGATCATGAGGAGAGTATGTACCTCATGGTGAAGATGAGTGGAATGGAGTGGAGTGACGGGTCAGCTGTACAGTACAGTACAGGTTTGAATCGACCCGTAAATAAAAAAGAACATCATCTAAGGTGTCGGAGCCAATAGGCTGCATTCCCTGCTGTTGGTTAGTACGAGCTGAGAGCCGCGAGAATACAGCTGCCGAAGTGCAAAGATCACGCTTCCTAGAAATACCGATATAAATACTGGCGCTTCTTGGAGTCGTTCGGACCACCCTACCCATTTTTATTCTCTGAATGGATGTTGGACTAACGCCTATACTCCTATGAGAACACACACACACACGCAGAATATATACGTAGTTCCGTTTTGACTATCGAAACGAGAAGGGTTCTCTCTCATATAAGACATAATACTTTCATCGTGTATAGTAAACCCGTCAGACAATACAAAGCGGTGCCCTTTTTCCTTTCATGGATCAACTATACGGACGTTTAAGGTTTGAGGTTGAGAAGTTAAAAGGTGCGATATAAGTCAAACGAACAATAATATCGAACCTCTGTTCAGATACGTGTCTGCAGATCGAACATATGAGAGTATTTTTGATCTTTGTAAAATTTGACAAGAAATCTTGATCATCGAACGTGATTCTCGCGAAATCTCGCGGGTCATCTTTACCGATAAAGCGAGACATTTCGCTCCATGCATCGATTATAGACGCATGCATCCATTCGGTGAAGGGATTCGTGTGCAGCGGATCTCAGGCTGATCCATCGTCGCTCGTCACTTGTCTTATTGACCAACCTGAGATGCAGCATCGCCACTACTGTTGGGATTTATTTATTGCCAACGGTTTTCCAGATCCTTATCTAGATTTCCGGGATACTTATTCAGTTCGTCAATATTTACGATCAGATACGTGAAAGTCTGTGTCCTCAGCTCGCCGGTGCAACGTCAGCGTCAGCGTCGAATTCTAGAATGCTGTTACATTACTCGGTTACAAATTTATCGTCGGTAAATTATTATACAGGGGAAATATTAGTCTGCTCCAGAATTCGAAGAGTAGAAGTAGGTATGAAATATATTATTCGTCATTAATGAGAAATTAATTTTCTCTAAGCGATCGTGATCCCCCAGGTTTCGATATCGATTATCCCGTTAAAAATCGTTAATCGACGATTTTTTTATTCTTCTTTCTTTCTTTCTCTTATTTTTTGAAAATTCTGAGGAAACGAGATCGGTTGATCGATTTATATCAAGTTATAGCTGCAGCGTATTATACTCTTTTATGTATACATATGTATTGTATATAGGTACACACCCACCACCATAGGGATTTATCTTAATTTAATCTGGACCAGAAATACTCGAGGCAATTCTTGACCGGTTAAAAATGAAAAGAGAAAAGAAAAGAGAAGAAAAGAAAAAAAAAGTATCGGTTCGAAACCTACGTCGGTGAAATAACAAAGCTTATCTTTCGATCGTTTGACCCCGTGACGAACCCTCGGCGCCTATTGGCGGCGAATCGCGTGCCTCTCTTATAAATGCAGCTGCGGAAAATCTTATATTATCTTCTTAGGGTTGAGATATATGTACCTTATACCTATGCAAGAAATTCAACGATTTATACCACCTTCTAATCATTTGCATTCCAACTTGTAGGCGATAATATCACCTCTACTTATCTCTCTTAACGAATATATCGCGTTGCATGTATATACCTACGTATAAACGCATGCACGATTGATAAATCACCTTACTTCATATAAAAAGTGGAAAAAATAAATAAAATAAAATTCTACACACTAGGTACAGTCGAATTGTACGTCGGGGGTGAGAATAAAAAATGATCGGAACAGGAATCTTCGATTTTCTTTGATTAATTATTGGTACAGATATTTTTTTTTTTGGTTTCGAGGATTATATAGGGTTGACCTCGCACGATCCGGGCGAATATATGTAGAAAGGATTAAAGAATCATCGTCGGCTGCAGAGCAGGTTTTCGACGAAGATTAAGAATACACGAAGATGAGAAAGACGAAGATGAAAATGAATAAGAATAAGAGGAGTAAGGATAAGAATAAGAATAAGAATAATAAGAAGTAAGGAAAGGTTCTTCGGGAAGATCGGGCGTTTGGACGCGCGGTGTAGAATGTCGGAAATTACAGGGTATTACCGCGGGCCCTGGAGATGCGGGCGATACCGGGCGCGTGTTTATAAGGCTTATAAGGTCGATTTTAATAGCCGTTTGCGTACAATTATGATACGTAATGGGCGCAACACTCATTACCGCGCTAAACTGGAACTAATTATTATGTTTCACGCCGCGTTACGAAAAGTCCGAGTGATCCTGCACAGCCCTGAGAGAGACTCGAGTTACGTATACCATATATATATATATACCTACCTACTCGCGAGGAGGACTCACGTGATCGCACGATTATTATACCCACAGCGGGTCCTCTTGAAAATATATTTTTCTTTTTTTTTTTTTTTTTTTTTTTTTTTTTTTTTTTTTTTTTTTTTTTTTCTTTTTTTCAAACACCTATCTGCAGCTATCGAACGTCTAACAGTTGATCTATGATAGAAAACGGCGTGAGTCTTGTAGGATCTGAACATCGCGAAACTATCTGACGGTGATTTCTGGTCCACCGAGTTCGTCTTAGATTTTCGTAATCAATCATTTTCAAATTTTTTATTTTTTTTTTCCATTTTGTTTTCACCTCGGTTAACGATCACCCGTAATTTGCAGCTGTAATTATTGTATACGCATCTACCTTAACATTTCTTTTTTCTATCGTATCAGTTACAGCAATTAACTCACGGCTATTATAATGTCAGTATTCTTAGTTTTATTTTTCGTTTTCTCGATCGATGGGTTAGACAGAAATCGAAGAAGGTATAGAAAGAAGAAAAAAAAAAACTAAAAACACTTCTCGAAAGCTTTCGATATGTTTATATAACTTTAGATTCATTAATTATCTCCAAACTATATATACGCGCATATATGGACACGTATGCAATTTACACGCAAAATTAACGAGTCTCGTGTCAACCCGTTTATTAGATATCGTATAAGATAAAAAAAAAAAAAAATACATATATATTCATCACGAAATATATAATTTTAATTATCTATCTGTCTATTCTTACAGATACCTAGACCCACCTACTTCTATCGGGACTTTTTCGGGATCCGACTGCGTCGACTGAGTGAGTATTTTTACAAAGTACCATTAAATATTTTCCAGCGTTTATTTGATACTCGATTTGTTCCTATAAATCAATTTTTCCGAACTTGAGGGGGGTACAGGACTATCGAAGCTCCGATAAATCGATTTTTGGTCCGGTTCGATTGCTCAAAAACCAAATATAATCATCGAACCAGTATTTCTCACAGTTTATTCCGCACGTTCTTACAAGTATCGAAAGAAAATAAAGTTGTCGATATGGTGAAAATTATGGAAGTCATTCAGCCCTGAAGATTGTCTTTAGTAGATTAACCGATCATTTGAAAGCAAAATACTTCGAGATGAGTAAATTTTTACATCGAAAACTACAACGTGGAACTTTTTTTTTTTTAGGAGAATTTTAACGAAAAATTTTGGAAATTGCACATGAATTAAATTTTTCTTTCTTATAAATTTTTGCGGTAAAAGATAGTCTTCAATGTTTTAGTTTTTCAGTCTCAAAATTACGCAAACTTCTGTAAACGGATATTCAACATCGTTTAGATTTTACTCACCTATATGCGGTATTAGTAATCGAGTAAGTATTAATAGCAGTATTTAAAAAAAAAAAAAAAAAAAGGAGGGCGAGCGAGTTCGTGCCGGGTAGATAGGTGGGTAGGTATATACTATATACGAAAGAAGAATAACCACCGAAGTGTGTGTGAACGTATTAACACCTCGAAGGATTTATAGTATTGAGGGGTCCGAAAGATGGGGAGTAGAGGGGGTTCTTTAGTTCCCCCGGGGGCACAGCGGGCCGCTTTCACAGAGGGCACTGGAACAAATGGGCCCAATTTCGTATTTTGTAACACCTTCAGCCCCACACCCACACCCACACCCACGCACCTGGCGATCTTGTTTCACCTTCATATTTCTTCACTTAACATTCCACAACTATAATATCTCGTCTCTCACTCGTCTCTCTATCTCTCTCTCTCTCTCACGTTTGAAAATTCCATCTTTTACCTACTCGCTAATTTTTTGGATCAAAAAAAAAATTCTTACCTTTTGCAAAAAAAAAAAAAAAAATTGAGAAAGTGTATGAAATTTTTCGTTTCTTCATATCAACTGCACTTTCTTTTATAGTATTCTTGGGTATACACCTTTTTCTCTATAATATGATGCATTGCATCGAGACACGCAGTCTGAACCATCAAAAAAAAAAAAAAAAAAAATTAATCCCATTTATAACTAACAGCTCAAGTGCTAAATGGAATAATCGATTTTGTTTGCCCTGAAGGAAATGGCAGTTTATCATACAGCACACATCCTCGTATCTAGTCAATTATTTGAGTTGAATAATTTTTTCGCCTCTTGTTAATTAATGATGATGATAATAATAATAATAATGACGTTTACCCAATACAATTAATTAATTGATTGATTATCAATTGATATTTTTGCTTGTCAGGATGATAAAGAAACGATATAAGTGTAGAGTGTACATATATACGTATATACATGCATATATTTATTTACCGATATATTCTTCTTATCGAGAAAATATTATCTATTTACCTTAAAGTTGCTGTCTTCGTGAAATAAGAAAGACAGTCAACGTTTACTTTGTAATTATGTAACGGCGTCAAACTGTTTCACCAAACATCGCCAAGTGTGTGTTACCTCCGAGGATAAACCCTATGGGCAGTTTCTCTGGCTCGCATCGTACATAAAGGCGGCAAACTCTTTCTGCTACAGATCTATCTCTCGTGTTTAACTATCTCACGATCCCCGACGATCTCTCTTGCTCATTGTAAAGTAAGAAACACAAAGTGTAGTACGAGTATGAGTAAAGACCCCCTCGGCAACAGATTAGTCATAGATTATTTCTTTTTCTTTCTTTTTTTCGTTTCTCGTAACGATCGATATCGATGAATCAATAAATACACGATCATTCAATGATCAATCATTTCGCACGACTCGTTGGATCTATTTTATTTGACACCCCCTTTCGAATAATGCGGAGCTAGAAAAGTGAGGTCAGTAAGGAGTACGTGGGTGAATCGAATGAGTTTGCAGTTAGGGTCGGGAACGGGCCATCCATCTCCGGCAAAAGAGCGTCTCATTATAAACGGCCAAATACTGAGGTCCAAATAGTCGGTAAATTGGCGCGGATCCCACACTAGGCTAAGGGCACCAAAATCTTTCAGGGATGCGTGCAGCAAGCATCGTTTTAAAGTTGTGTGCGAGAGATGAAGAAGAAGAAGAAGAAGAAGAAGAAGAGAAAGAAGAAGAGAAGAGAAGAAGAGAAGAGAAGAGAAGAGAACCAGCTCTCGCGGGTATTATAATGAGCTTGGTAACGTAAACTCTCCCTATATCCCTATCCCGGTACCCCCAACTCTGTTGCAGAGTTGCAGGTTGGATCAGTGAACAGTATATATACGGGTTCGGGATATATTTTCTTATACATGTAACCTGCCGCCTGCCGTTGCAACCGCGGCGTCATGCACGGATTTGTAATTGCGAATATCTGCGCATGGATATACCTTTTGATTTACATCTTGGCATACGTGGGTGGCTGGGTGTGGTTATAAGGGTGAAATACAGCCGCGTCTTTCATACACGGAATACAAATTATTATACATCACGATAGGTCTAACGTACTTAGCGATATGATATATACATATAATACATATAGCAGAATTTTGATAGCGATAATTAAGACCGCAGTTTGATGATCTTGTTTTTTTTTTTTTTTTTTGGGGGGGGGGGCGATTTTTCTTTTCTTCTAGACGCGTTTCTTCTGATACTGACATTAAGTCGTCGTGCGGTTGATGTCGGTTTTAAGAACCATATACAGGGTGTCCCAGAACAAAATGTCGAAAATGAATGGTGTCCTAGAGGAGGTCGAACTGAGTAAATTGTCCCGAAGAACATGGGGTCTGCGAAGTCGCGTTCGCGAGATATCGCAGGTTAAAAAATATCGCTTTGCGCCGCCTCGACGCGGCGCAAAGCGATATTTTTTAACCTGCGATATCTCGCGAACGCGACTTCGCAGACCCCATGTTCTTCGGGACAATTTACTCAGTTCGACCTCCTCTAGGACACCATTCATTTTCGACATTTTGTTCTGGGACACCCTGTATACTATACGTACGTATGTGTACGTCGAGACTGAGATAAAGATAAAAAGTCGGCATGTGCAGGTTCTTCAAAGTTTCAAACAAGAGATATATAGGTATAGGTATATAATGTACAATATAGCTGTATAAGTGCGTGGAGATCAGGAGAAAGAGAGAGTAAAATTACAAAAAAAAAAAAAACAGAGAGAGACAGATAGATTATAATAAGACAAAAATGAAGGGAAAGAGTGCGCATGAGTGTACGGTTTTTTTTTTATTTCGGTTTTTCCTTTTTTGTATATATATACCTACCTACATATACCAGAGCAACGGAGACTGAAGGCATCCGAGTTTACCTCGTTTGCACGCGTCAGCCAAAAGGGTCTCCCGTCATCTCGGATGGAAATGAATTATCCTTCTCCGAACGTTCTTGTTCGAGAGAATGAAGAGTTGAAAGAAGAACTGCGCGTTCTGCGACTATATACATGTGTATGTATGTATATGTATATACCTATTATACCTATATCTGTGTATACATATATATTAGAGATCTCTTCTTCTTCTTCTTCATCCTTCGTCCACCATCCTACGCTCTACCGATCAACTCTTCAAGCGCATCTCGGTGCAGCGCTTGAGAGAGAGAGAGAGAGAGTCTCTAATTAAAAACTCCCCTGTCAATTTGACTGGTCAAATTTTTGGAAAAAAAAGAAACAAAACCACTCCACTGATGTTGCTGATCAAATTTTTAAACTACACCCACGAATAATAACATTTTTATGTATTATACGCTATTCGTTGTCGTTGTTGTTGTTGTTGGGGTACAGCAAATGCGAATTTGTATCTCGTTTAAGGTCCCTAGAGTCTCCAGCGCCCAGTACCCCCTGCGGTGCAATCCTGTCTCCTAATTACTGAACGAGACTATCTTCGAAGATGCGAGTTTCTTCGGGATACGATATAAGAAAACCCTTTTGCTACGTATACAGGGTGGCTCGAAGTACCTACACGTATGTTTAGGATTTAAAAATTCGATACGTTTTCGGGGCTTGTGGCAACTAAAGCACATTATTCACAGATATCCTGTTTCAGCCCGTTATTCTACGTAATGTTACCTATAAATCTTGATGTTAACATTCCTCGCATCTTACACCGTGTGGCCACCAGCGTAGATTGAAATAAATTCTGTAAAAATGACACAGGTTGACCGAAGACTTAATAACTAATTAATCACCAGTCCGATCGATCTATAATTTTTATTACTCGTAGTTCTCACACTGAGGTCTGACGTAGACTACAATTTTTTGAAAACAGTTCTTCCGTTTGGCTGTTAAAAATTCGAGAAAATTCTAATTTTTTTATTTTTCTCTATACGGGATTCAGAAATCTGAAAATCCGTGCTAAATTGAATATTTTTTTATGATCCTAGTTCAAGCCAATTTAACATCGATAAACAGTAAGATCACGAAGCTGGAGCCAGTTTGAACTAAAATCGACTTCGGAATTAAGTCGACAGTTAATCTATGTCATTTTTACAAGGCTCACTTCGATCTGTGCTGATGGCCATATGATGGGAGATGCAAGGGCCTTTATTATCGAGATTCATTGCTGTCATTGCGTAGAATGAAAGCCTAGAACAGGATATCTGTGGATTATTTACGTCAGTCGTCAGAATCCCTGAAAAGATGTTTAATTTTGAAAAAATCAGTTTCTCGAATCGCTTACGTCTTCTGATTTTTGATTATAATTTATCATTTTCTTGGAATATTTTTTTTTTTTTCGTTTCTTTCCAATAAATACGAAACACCGTGTAGTATACGTCCCGGTCAGTATACACGCGCGATTATGGCCGGAATATTGTGAGTATAATAATGTTGTACAGTTGAAATGAAACGAACCGCGGAAACCAGCTGTGTTGAGGGCCGCGCATAAGTCTCCAGCTGTGAAGTTCGCATAAACTCTTGTGAATTGGATCCTAAATCGAAAGGTTGTCTTACGTGGAGCGTGGATAACGTTAACCCACCCTCCGAAATTATACAATAATCTCAAAGAATTTATCTTTCGCATGTACCGCGGCCGCGACCGCGCGGTCGTTTTCATTTTCTTAATAAACACAAATTTCCTTTATACACACAAACGTATATCTAAATTATAAATTTTTTCTTTTTTTTTTTTTTGGCTTGTTTGATCTCTTCGGATTATTTTTCTCGACGTTCCTATATATATACGCATACGTAACGTTCCATTAATTTAATTACCAATTTTCTCTCTCTCTCCCTCTCTCTCTTCACTTTATGCATATAATGAAGAAATTTATCAACTGAGAATAAATTCCACGTACTGCACTGCGTCTTAATAAAATCGCGATCCCATGATATATTCACGATGTTCATATGTGTCTAAATAAGTGCGATGAGTCGCCCATTAAGATCACTTCAGACCGCGTATTACCTCGCCTATAGAGGCGGTGGTGCGGGTGAGGACGGGGTTCCGTCGAAGGCTTTTAAACAATCACTAAGAGATAGTGGACCTGTCTATCAAATCTAGCTGACTCCAAGAGGAGTATCTGTAGGCCGCTGCGGATTATGAGAGGTGAGAGGTTATATAAACAGAGTGTTATCTGATGGACCGTCAGCAGGCGAGCAGGAGCACAGGCCGAGATGCTGACCCCCAGATCTTGCCTCGACTTCTTCTTCTCCTTCTTCTTCTTCTTCGTCTTAGTCTCTTAGTCTTCTTCTTCTTCTTCGGGGCTCGCGCTGGTCAGCGGGGGCGGAGCGTCAGTCTCCTGTTTTGATAGATTCAATTTAAATCATTTTAAACCGTCGATGTTCTGCGCTCTTCTTTGGATCGTCGGGGCCAGATCGAAGATCGAAGATCCAAGATCCAAGTCTCGAGACCACAGGCGAACAACCTTGCTCTTAAAAGGGCTGTCTGTTTTCTTCTTAATTGTTTTTTAGACCTTTTATTTTTTACTATTCATATTAAAGTGGTGGTCAGTAACGTCTTTCAACTGTTTAAGGTCACGGAGATGGATTTTATTTTTCGTCTTTTTTTTGTTTTTAACTCGCTTTGAGAATTTTCGCTCTTTTTCTTCTTCTTCTTCTTCGTTTTCTTCTCTTCATTCGCAAAGTGGTTCAATGCCGCAGGATTCGAGACTGTTAATAAATAACTGAAGGGGTCAACACAAGTGCGCTGCAAGCGTGGAGCCGAGCTTGGCATTGGCCTGCAAGTTCCAGGTGATCTGATCTCGGACAGAATTTTCGAGAAAGAATTTCCTCTCAAACCGTATTTTAGCGGGTGAAGCTGTTCTGCTTATACAGCGGTATTCTATACCTACCTGCCTACATAGCGTCGCGTTGTCGCGGGTCAGAGAAATTTACTGTTTTGATCGAATCTACATGATTTTTAGATTAGAGTGCGACACTAGTTCTGGGATCAAGTTCACCATACCTACTACGCGACTCAACCTTCAACGATGTTATAATAATATTCTAATCCGATCTATAAAAATGACTAAAATACGGGCTATAATTCTTACGATCAATCGATTGATTATACTCAAATTATTCTACCAACGTGTCAATATAATTTCACGATTATCTTTAATTATCAGATTTCTCTATATTATTCACGCCCGATAATCATCGATGACCTATGATCTTTTTCACACGGTATTTTATACTGCATTATCAATCCTAGATATTATACCTATAGTAACGAAATTGACGCGATGTGACAAAGTGGTAGAGTGACAAGCTGTTTGAACGTCGCTAAGAGTTGACCGTTGACGGTTTAGAGGACAGTCGCCCGTTATATAGTTGGGATCGGCGCTGATGGGCAATCAAGTAATTACTCAGGTAATTAAGAGATCGCTCGAGGTGCGCATTAATCAACATTGAATTGATTTGTTAGCTGGTTAAAAAGAGACGGTTGGGTGCAACATGAGATAGGTTGTTGAGCGGCATGAGAGGATGGAGATGCCTGCAAACCGAACCACCATTAAGACCTTATGCAGCAGCCTGGGTCCCGGTACCGTACCGTATACCTACGTCCAAGCAATAAACTAATTCTCACCAACGGGGGGAGAAACTGTGCAGGGTACTATATACTCTAATTGGACCGCATTCCCGGCTACAATATCTATACTCAAACCGCACCGTATATATCCTACATGTGCGGGACACGCTCGATATCAAACTTTATACTTAAACCCCCTGAAAAAGCCGAGTCGCGAATCGATGGACAAAAAACTGGAAACATTGCTGCAAAGGAGAATATAGAAAAATGGATACACCGAAGGGTGTTACGCCAAACTGGAATAATTTCTTAGCATTAAATGGAGAAGATATTTGTCCAGTTAGGTATCTTTGCAGTCTCTTTAACGGAGTCGTTGGCTTTTCATTTTTCTTCATTTTCTCACAAAAATCTTGGAATCGAATTGAGAGAAACTTTTTCACTTCCATAGCATAATACGGTCTTTAATTAGGCTTTTTATCATACCTAACTATAACTGCTGGCAGAAAGTGTCGCTTGTTTCGTAGCTCCAAGTTGGTGTCAGTCATTAAATCCTATTCATTTTTTCGTTATTGCCATAAGATCGTGGCTTCTGATCGTTGAGTTGTTTTGAAAATTTTTTTATTTCCTTTTTGGTTCTATTTCTTCTTCTTCTTCTTCTTCTTCTTCTTCTTCTTCTTCATATCTCACACGTGTTATTAACACTGCATTTACTATTCGTACAGCAATGTCTGTTTCGACTATTAGCATACTAATAGCCGTGATGATAGGTTCTCAAAAGGTATTCTAGATAAATCATATGCTGGAATGACAAAAGTAACGGTTCCTTATTCGAATCCATTGCCTGTGCAGTATCAGGTAAAAGAATCACACCCATATTTTCCATGACATGAATTTTTCTCCCAACATCGTCTACACCGTGCAACGATATCTTGAATATAGTTTTTCCTCTCCTCCTACGATTATCTATTAACAAAAACACTGATTCGTTTTGCATTAATTACCATTAACTGCAATCGATATGGACGGGATAAAAATTTCCTCGGAATCTTTTTAAGAACGAGACGTTGCTGTCTGTTAGTGGTTATAAAATTTTGAAGAGTAAGGTGAAGGGTGAGGCGAGGTGAGGTTTTATGCAGTGATCGAAAAAAATAGGCCGGCGACACTGGGGGATCAAGAATTATGTATACGTACCATATATTGTCGAACGAAGTTGCGCGGTCCGTGCAGGACAATGGTTCATTAGAGCATTGTCAAGGCACAATATCACACAATTAGCCTGAACGTTTTAATACACGCGAGAGTTACCAGAGAGTCTCAACACGTGTCTGTTCTGTATCGACAACGGCTCAATCCTCCATTATGTTTATTGTCTCCTTTATCCGGTCGCCTCATACCGCCAAAAATGCCAACATCATGCGACTATCACGGAGTGAATGATCCTCATTCGAGAAACTAACGTATGTACGTACGTACGTACATACCGAAGAGTAGGTTCATTTTTTTGATTTGATTTCTTTTCACAAACGTTCACTGACTGAATCAGTTTTACGGAGAATCTGTACAGACCCACGTAATGAAATTATAAAACAGCCTTTCCGAGACGGACATACCTCCTCCTCATCATCCTCCTCCTCCTCCTCCTCCTCTCTGTTATCTCATAATTTATAGAGCCCTGGAAACACATTTTTCTACCAGGATAAATTATTTCGCCATTTGATCTCCATCAATTATCGCCGAAAGAACGTCTCGGCTCGACGTTCGCCGCCATCAATATTAATAAATCATACTTTCATGCCATTGATTTCGACGTGTTATATTTCATGCGCTCACCTTCTATACAGGGAATGTATTGACCGATTCATATTGAAAATACCATCGGTTTACGGTCTTCGGATAACGTTTACGTGGTAAGAAAACGTCGCGGTAATTATCGGGTACGATATTAACGTGAGATAAAACGATAAATTTATAGAAAAGTAGCGGATAAGAGATACTGGTGAAACATCCGGTTTTATATAACTCGACAATATCAATACTCGTCGATTATCAGCACGTGGGAAGAGACGTGGAAGTCCTTACACCTAATAAGGATAAAGGTCAGGTCCGAAATTTTGTATGGGACTCGGAACTGCCCCAGGATAAATATAAAT
Organism: Macrophya alboannulata; assembly: GCA_949628255.1. Classification (NCBI taxonomy): domain Eukaryota; kingdom Metazoa; phylum Arthropoda; class Insecta; order Hymenoptera; family Tenthredinidae; genus Macrophya; species Macrophya alboannulata. The sequence goes on from OX451212.1 coordinate 15,487,127, forward strand.
ATAAATAAAATGAGAATGAGAATAAAAAGTACGTCTGTCGCTCTTTAATTTACGCCCATGGGTTCGTTTTTTCTTTTTTCTTTTCTTGTCGCCTTTATATGTCGAAGAATAATGAAAGAGTGGGAATCGTAATGGGATAGGTATATACGGGAATTGTTGAGTATGATGATCATTCGAATCGCGAATTGATAGAAAACGATTCGAGCTTCCGGATCGTTTGAATTTCGTATAAACTATTGTCTGCAGTTTCAGAGACGCGGATTTTTTTTCTTTCTTCATTAACTGCAGGACGAAACTAATTCCGCGTATATACTATAAACACCGCGTTGCAGTATTATATACCTATGTATGTACCTCTGCGTACAGTATACTCGCTTCTTAATAGTATTGAAATTGCTAGTTAGGCGCATAATCGAGTTATAACTTTTACGGCAAATGATGAAGGTGCAGGAAGAGAAGCGAAGAGAAGCGAATAGGAGAGAACCCATCCTCATACGAGATGCAGTACCTAAAGGTATATCTATCTACCTTATGCCGCTGCTACTCGTTGTGGGAGTTAATGAAAATGAGCCTATCCCGTTCCGTATTCAAAGATGAGATGATGCACACAATCACCAAAGCGAATAGAACAGAATAGAATAGAATATGAGTAAGCTACCGTCGAAATGATTCATGTCAAGATTTTTCCGTCCAAATTTTCTGCTATATAATAAACTGGATCAGAATGTCTTCGTCACGATCGAGAACGAGACATACCTGCACCGTTTAGACCGCCGTAGGTGATGGTGATCTGAAATAGTTATAGAAATCTATGAAAGCGGATATGTATAAGAGATGAGATGAGGAAGGATTGTAGTGGGGTTAGACCGTCTGCGAGAAGGCTATAAGGTGTAGGTACGTATAGGAATCGTCGATACCTATCTCTGCCGAATGAACTCTCCCACGCCTATGGACCGGGGCTGGGCTCTGGTGGTGAGCGCGGGGTCCAGGCTGCGACCCTCGACCTCTGCACGTATTCGCCACACCCGCGCACCGACGTTAAGGTGGCCGCCGACGCCGCTGAGCAAGTCTCTTACGTAGGTACAGGTACAGGTACAGGTTGCGGTTATACCCTGAGCCTCGCGGAGAGTTGCACCGCGCGCGGCTATGCCTACGAAATTAATAGTCTTAAGGTGGTAAAAATATATGTAATGTGTGTGCGAACGGTGATGCGGGATGGGGGAGGTAAGAGGTAGGAGGTAGGAGGTTGGAGGTAGGAGTTGGGATTTTTTAAAAACCATACATATATATATAGGCTCTATACTGACCATCCCGAGGTTGACGCTACGGACCACGGTTTACGTCGCTGAGGATTCATTGCTGTCATTAACCGGTAAGAATGCGCGAATATCTTCACTGGAGAACGGACCATCGTACGAGGTCCGTATGTGTCCCCCGCGTTCTTCTTCTCCACCTTCTTCTATAACGTGTATATATACATATACACATACTGTACACACAAGATTATGCTATTATTTATTATACATATATACTGATATGGGTAATTAATACAAAATTTTATTTTTTATTTTTTATCCAACGGACAGGCTGAGGACAAGCACTAAACTTCACACTTCCGCGTTCTCTTCCAGTACATTATCATACCTATATATAAAAACTAAGAGCTTCGCGGTTCGTGATACAGAGGGCCAAAAGCGCCGCGCGGTTTCTCGTAGTCAAATTAACTCGACCAATTCATTGCCTGCTCGATCGCTGTATAAACCATGATCTTTGATCATTACTTTTGTACTTTTCTTTTCATTTTGAGTTCTCGTAAATTCGGGAAGTATGAATGTAAGTAATAAATTAATAGATAATAGTAAAAATCGGAGCTATAAGTAAATTCGTTCGATATATGAGGGAGTTGGTCAAGTAAAGGGTAAAGTAAAAGTAAAGAAGAATAAAGAAAAATAGGGTAAAAATTTTCTCGAAGCGTAATCGCCCGCGTATTAAGATGATTTAGGAGGGTTTCAGGGCGCGAGTACTTGCCGGGGCGCGCACTAGTATAAATATATCCGAATAATAGCGCGACCTGAGAGGCCATGAGTTTAATATATGGGGTGATACGAGCGTCCACCATGGGTGGCCGATGGTGCATGAACCTGGCCACCGCGAGGTGGTTGCAGTGGCTTGAGCTTGAGCCCGCTTGCCTCCATCGTATTCCTATACATATACATATATACTTACATTATATATACTCTCGTATACATATATATACCTTCCTCGCCTAAAATATCATACCAAGATATTTTTTTTTTTTTTTTTTCTTTATCTTTTATATGCAACTCGATAAATTTTCACGTAGGTAGGTGTAGTTAGTTAGGTTATAGGGTATTTGCTGCTCGCGAAACGGGGGAAGCTCGGTACACTGATAAATTGTATAATGGAGAATTACACACGATGATATTATAGGTATTATATATGAGATGGTTATGTATCGTGAATATTATTTATACATACCCATATAAAAAAGTATCCAAAATATTATCATTATAATTATATTGAAATTATCATTTTTGATTTTTTTTCCAATTTTTTTTTTTTTTGTTTCTCTTTCTCATACTTGTACTGATCCTCTTGATATCCGCCTTCGTAAATACTAGCATCGTTGTTTAGGATGTTTCCTTCGTTTTCTTCTTTTATTTTGTATTCGTTTTTAATTATAGTATTAACCACAGAGAATTACTAATCGTTAGCAATATATCAGATTTTTATTCAACTTTTTATATTTTGCCTTGGTATGATTCTCTCGTCTTGTCCCATGTTTTAATATCTTTGGATTTTTTGTTTTTTTTTTTCAAATTTTTATATAGGTATATATTATTTTATTCAAATTTCAATAACTACACGTGTAGTTAGCCTGTGTACCTACCTACATAAGAAGTTTTTCCTTTTTCTTTTTTCTTTCTTTTTTTGCCCTCTCTTCATTTTTGTCAACCTTTTTGAATTATTACCAACGATATTATTATACACCGGGCAGAGAAAGTTTCATAAGGAATATGACAGTATGTACATACATACATACCTACATATACCTTGTGGAATTTTAACCTGACCCCTTGCCATTAGTTAGCTGGATTTCCGTTCTCCGCGACAACTATAAAAGTTCTTCTTTGAGAATTGAATTCAACAAAGTGTATAAGTACGTTACAGGTATACATTATACGTACATAGGTATATATATGTATATATAGTTAGGTGTATGAAATATTGAAATCGAAATTGTGGTCAATCGTGTGTTGCTATGGATGTGAGTAGGTATATGGTACTTATGTAGTTGTAGTCTTGCGCATGTGTGTTCGACGAGTATCCCGCACCTCCTGTTTCATTCTAATGGAATATATTTGAATAAATTCGGCAGAAGTGATTTCTGCAGAATTCGGAGCTGATCGGAGAATTCAGCTCGACTAATTTCCATACGAGTTCTGACCTCAACGGCCTCAACATTTCATGAAACATAAAAATAAAAATAAATAAATTAAGGATAGGTATATAATATATATATACCTATATATAAACAAAGTGTATATAATTTGCAAATTCTTGGAGAGCAATCTCGATGTCGAAAATATATCGCGTATCATTTATCAATTGACTAATTTATTGCACAGGATTTATAGAATAAAAATTGACTCTTATTTTTTTGAGAGGAGAGTACAAAATTTTTACAAGATCGGAATTTTTTTAAATTTCAAACGGTAAAAATTCCGTATTTTAATATAATCGGGTCAAAATTTTTGGGTATGGTATTTTCCCGGAAGTCTGTATAGTCGATTTAAAAAACTTTGATTCAAAAAACACCGAAAGGCCAGAACTTTGAAACTTGAAACTCGTTTTTTTTTCGGAATTTGGGTATTTTCGAGTTTTTATCTGTCCGTATTCCGGTCTTTCCGAATTTTTATACTCTGAACTTTGACGTTTCCGAAAATTCGAAATCGTCTCAAATAAATTCGAAACTTCAAAACTGTCCCCCCTCAAAAAATGTTGAATCAATTTATTATAAATGAACACATATCCCGAGGGGTTTGTTCTCACATGATAAGTATAACGCTCGCGTTTATAAACCATTTATAAAATAAAAAAAGAAATAAAAATGCTGATTTGTACGTGTTCCGGGTACGTCAACTGTAACGTCTGTTACTATATCCGTACGGGGCCCGTCCATTTCATTTCATTTCATTTCATTTCATACCATTCCATTTCATTTCATTCGAGGTTTGTTCATGGGTCCGAGCAACAACCCGTCCCTGTCCGTCCCGGAGAGACGTAATCTTATTAAACGGCTATTAGCCGCTCGCCAAGGCTTGTCAACATTTAGACATCTGGCAGACACAGAACATCCTAGTCTACACGCCTCTCCAGCGATCTCTTTTTTACGCTCTTATATACTCGATTTCAACCCTCTTACGTTAAATATTTTTTCAATTTTTAATCACTCATTTTCGGAAGAATTTTTGATCCGCAAAAATCCTTCGAAACGGTCATTTTATCATCGTTATTGTTATTATTATTTTTCTATATCAAAACGGATTCTTCCCAATGTCTCAGATAATTTTTTTATTCAAGACGAGAACGATATAGCGAGCCTAGCATTTCCTCTTTTTATTATTCTCCTGCTTCCACTTCTTCTTCATCTTCATCTCCTTCATCTTCCTCCTCTTATTCTTTTCCTCCGCACGGAGATGGAGTTGAGAAGTCAGTGTATACGTCGGAGTGACTGACGCTCTGACGTGAACATCGCGACCCCCTGCTGTCAGATGTCATCGGCCCAGGTCAGTCGAGTGACCGATGTGGGTGAATCTGAAACGCGCGGTACCGCTGGAACAATCTGTTATAAAGATATATATATAGTGCAGTCGTTATATTTCTCGATATTACAGAAAATAATAATCATCCATTCATTCATTTACTCGTTTATTCAATCGCATGTCTGCCTATCCCTAGAAAAACCATAACTAACATAAAATCGATGAATCCGTTCGCTAGAATCGAACGTTGATCGTTCGATTATTTATAATCCGAGTAAACCCATCGACCAATTTTTGGGTTATCAAAATTTCTACAACTCTTTCAAATTTCTACAAATTTAAAAAAAAAAGTTCTAATTTCCCCTAAACAAAAAGAAAAATAATCGGAGTAATTAACTGAGTGGCTCTATGAGTATTTGGTCAAATTTTAAAAGAATTATTACCTATCGGAGTTGATAAGGAATCGCCATCGACCGGAAATAAAACAGTCCGCATGAGTAAAACGGCGTATATAAGAGCTTCGATGCAGCGTTTTATCTCGAGTTAAATCTCGATCGAAACTGGTATATAAATGTATGTATATGTATAGTATATATAAAGGTGAATACATACATGGGGTAGATATAGGGAGGAAAGTTTTTACTTTCGCACGCTCCCGCGCTGCAGTACCAACCAACCTACCTCCTAACCGCGAGTAGCTGGTATAGGCTGGAGCCGCGCGAGCCAAGTCTGCTGCACGGTCGATATGCGATGCAGCCCGTGTATTCTGCAGCCGCGGACTCGATCCGTTGAGGAAAAAACCATCTCGGACAAGATCTTCTTGCTCTTGTTTGCCACTGACTGCGTGTAATTTCTTAGCGAAGGCGTTAATGAGGGGCTTGGCTCAGGGCGGTAGATCACCCCGAGTTCTGCCGCTCACCGCTACAGCCTCTTGCCTCTTCCTCTGTCTCAGCTCCGGCCTCAGCCTCAGCCTCAGCCTCAGCCACAGCCTCAGCATCCTTACCAAGAGAATAAGAAGTTGCAGTTCCAACTTCCAACGGGCTCTATACCCGGGAACTTCTGGGATATACCGAAGGTGTTGCAGGGCGGAGGTGTGTAGATGCTACGTGTACCTGAAATTCCGATCTATACCAAGATACCGCGAGAGAGATACTCTTCGCACTGCGTCAACACACACCCAGGCTAGCTATAGCTAGCTGCTAACCGCGGATATATCTTTAACTCCGCAAAGTATTAAGGTCCTGCAGTGAGGATGCCGGGATGAACTCGCCCTCTTACCTCCAGGTCCATGGGAACCCATAAAGTCCGATAGACGCACAATCTGCGATTAGAAAAAAAAATTAAAGAGACACTTTTCATAAGCGAAATGAAATCTTGGATAGTTTTTATCGACTATTAAACGGTCTTGTTTCTTTCACCGTAAAACTCAAGCTTTTTTGCAGTTAGATTCCACTCACTCGGTCATACCTGAGCTTTGGGTTCGTGCTGATGCCCGGACCCGTAACACTGCGCAGATCTTGACCAGATAACGTTGAATATACAACCGCAGGGTGTTAAAGGGAATGTGTGTAGCTTCGGTCCAATTCCTTATAGGTTTTGCTGTTTTTTTTTCTTCTTCATCTTCTTTTCATTTTAAATGAGGGTTGTTACATACGCAAAACGGAGCTTTCCGTGATGATTTTTACGATCTTTTTATTCGTCTTGTTGTTAATCATTTGCTTATTGCGGCTATTCAATAATCGATATGTTGAATGAATTTGGTTTTTTTTTTTTTTCGCGATCGTTTTATGTTCGTTTTATAGGTTTTTTCTAAAATATATTCCTCCCACTACGTTACCTCTAGGCTGTGTGCTGCTGCAGAGCCGCATGAACCCCGCAAACGGTTTTTTTTTTTTTTTTTTCTCATTTTTATATCGCCCAAAGGCAGAGGCGCAGAGCGAGGAGCGTGCGCGCTGCTGGCTGGCTCGCTCGCTCGCTTGTCGTTTTGGTTATGAATTTATTAATAACCTGGTTTTCATTGGCATTTGCCAGTTGCGGCCAACGAAAAATTACATTAACTGCCGTTCGCGTCGTCTGACCTATCTGACCTCTCGCCCGCCGCAGTTTTCAACATACATTCTCGATATATTGTACATATAGACGGTTTAACGTCATCAAATTTATTTTTCGCAACTTCGCGAGCTCGCGATCATGCGAGAACGACCAGTTTTAGCTAATTTTCAGTTTTTTTTTTTTTTTTTTTTTTTTTTTCTATTTATAGAGACAACAAAAATCTATATAATAATGATAATAGTGATTCCAATCTCTTTGACTACGAGATACAATCTTCCTACTCTATACCCAACACAACGATGATCCAATCCAAGCTTCACGATTCTAAGATACTCGTATAGGTATATAATGTATGTATGTATATGTATGTACGTATGTACCTATAACTACCTGCGGATTGGGTTACGCATAAATCACTTCTATACTTATAGCGACCAGGAGCTGGCGCCTCCGCACAACATACTGGCTAAGTAATTATTTCTTCTTTTTTATTTCTTTTTTTTTTTCTAAATCTGACTTCATGCCTGACTGACTGACTGACTGACTGACTAACTGACTGCCTTATACCTAGTCGTCGTTTATCAAATCGATCGTTGTTTACCGCAGATATAAATTTATTGCAAATAATATCTATATAGATAGTAAATATGTATATAGGTATAACTTTCTCCGTATATATTCTTATTTTTCATATACCTAGATACTTATATACTTGTACATGCCTACAGTATATTATACGGGAAATCACAAGACTGTTTTTTTTTTTTTCTTTGAAACAAGTAAAAACCAAGATGATACATTTTTTTTCTACATACTATATGTATAATAAAAATGAGCTTTCTGTATACTGGATCGTTAATAATCGTAGAAAACTCCGAAGCGTATATACCTATACGGTCTCGAAGCTCTGCTGCACTGCACTGCACTGAACTGAACTGCACTGGCAATTCACTGCACTGCACAGCCCTAGCGCTGATTTATGCCACGCACTTTATGACCAGTATATCAAGCAGTTGGCTAAGTGCAGTTGTCTGCCTCGGATAATATTCTATTCAATAGATTTTTTTTTTTTGTTTTTGGTATTTTGGTTTTTTGGTTTTTTATTTTTAATTCTTTTATTCGATATTATACTACACAGCATTGTCGTATGTATACGGTATATATTAAACATGCATCTTATACCTATACCTACATATGTATCTTCGGCCTATACATATAACGGATCTGATTTTTGAAAAGAAATTTTTTTCATTTTTTCATATTAATGAAAAAAAAAAAAATAATAATAATGATGAGAAGAGAGAAATTGATTATTGAATCAATTTTGAAATTAATTAATAAGCAAATTTACAACGGGCTTAAAAAAAAAAAAAAAAAAATTCATATACACACAACCGTTATAGACTGACGATAGTTGTAAGGATAGATATACTAGTAATCTTTTAAACTGTAGTTATATACCTACGTCTAGAACGATTTAGCGTACCTACCTATAGAATAACTAATAGACATACCCGTATACGTATAAGATATTCATTATTTGGTTAAATATACTTATATAGTTCCCTCGTCTAATTTCACTAATAAATCCTTTGCCGATAATTGCGGGTTACTCAACATTCCCCCCCCTGATTTTTTTTCTTTCCGTTCATTCTTCTTGTCTTTTCTTCTCTTTGTTTTTTTTTTTTTTTTTCTTTGAGTTCTCTCATCCAATAAGCTATAGAAAAATTATTGTTGGCTTGATTCGATAAAATATGTATATAAAGGTGATTTATTCGTCTCCCTTATAGATGCGAAAATTTCTCGTTCTTTTTTTTTCCGATTTCCTGCGAACAAAAAATAAATTTTGAGATATTAGAAGAAACAAAAAGAGTATAAAGAAGCTATATTCATGGTCAACGGATCGTCGAGACCCGCACCCTCAAAATAATTAGAGATTCTTCTTTACTATAAACCAAAAAAAAACAAAAAAAAACTTTCTATATTCCCTGAGGGATAAACAATTAATCAGCGTTAACTTGAATTATATCTATGTATGTACATATATCTATGTATACGTACATATGTATAAAAAAAATATAATAAATTGAATACTACTGTGCGATGACCCTATAGATATTATTTATTTATTTACCCATTTTTTTTTTTTTTGGTTTCATTTTTTTTGTTCTTTTAAACTATGGTATGATGTCACGTGAAGGGCCTGGGGGCAGTAATATAACGTTTGTGTCAAATGGTAATTAGATATTAATAGTCAGTATCTTCATATGGGCGAGAGTCGAACTGCCTAGATATACTAGATGAGCGCCTAGGCTCTTTGCCAACGACGATTTTATAGCAGTTCCATTTGATTACAAGTTATTCAACTTATATACCATATATACTTTCATATATATTTATATATGTATGTATATGTATATACACACCTTAATACCTTATAACCGTATACGAATGAGAGACGAACGAACCACACCCAGACTCTCTAACGCATATTAGGCCTTGGGCATTGTTTCTAACAATATTTTACCTTTCAGAAAATCATGAATGGACTGACTGACTCACCGATATAACTATACGCATTAATTAATTATATTCAAAACGGTATATATATCTATATACCTATATACGTATCCAAATATAGAAACAGTACCTAATTGTTTCATTTCATCTATCTAATTATCATTTTTTTTTTCTTTCTTCATTCTTTATCGTTATATAAAACAAAAATAAAAAATACTCGTGTATGTAACATATACATAGGTATATACCTGTCCGCGTTTCGTTTGACAAAAGACGTGAAAGAAAAACCAGAAACCAGAAAAAAGAAAAAAAAAAATTTGAAAGATTGGGATCTTCTTTTTTTTTTTACCGCGAATAATAAGCGACAATTTTTTTTTTTTTTTTTCTTTTTATTATGTAAACGTCTTGTACAGGTATGTATATGCACGTGTAAGCTGCATAAGCCACGAATAAGAATAAGAAGAAGAAGAAGAGGAAGGACTCTTCTTATGCCATCTACCCATAATATATCAGTCGGCGGCGAAAAGCGTTTACAAACTCCGCCTCCAATAAATAAACTTTATACACAAATTAGTTAAAACTGTGCTTTACCCCCTAGACGTCCGCGGGCGACGTAGGTATAAGGATACGCGTTGAATTTCATTTTTCTTTTCATTTTTTTTGTCATTTCATATTCTCATTCTCATTCTCAATTTCACATCTCTTCTCTTTCTTTTTCTTTTTTCTTTCGTTTCTTGTCTTTTTTTCGTTTCTTCTTCCAAACCTGTAAATATACGGAGACATTACCGATCGAGACCGTACGTGACGTGTGGTATACATTTTTTGTAATTACACCTACCCACAACGTGACTAAAAAAAAAAAAAAACGATCACCCGCGTTAATTTTTCTTTTTTCTCCTACTCGACGAAAATTCCACCGCGTTTGTCGATATATCCACGTGCGAGATGAGATGAGGTGAAAAGTTGAGGACGAATAAGATATTTGGAAGTTAATAATGTAACAGGAAATAAGAAGAGATGAGTATATACACGTATGAGTGAGGTCGTAGTCGGAGTTGACCGCCCTGATGCCGAGTAGTCTATAGAAGTAGAGGCGGGTGACCCGACCGCGACGCCGCGACTTTCACACGCATACGACTACGATCTTACATAGATATACATATATACAGATATATATATACGCGACGTACGTCGCGGTCTTCCGAGACCATCTCCTGGGGACCAGATATCTCACCAACGCAACGGCAACGCGACGCCTCTATACTCTCCCTCCCGTTTCTCATGCATGCATACGATGTATAGGCACGTACCTACATACATACGTATCTTACGCACGCGCGGTTATAGAAACCCATTCTATCCTCGAACCAATACTACAACAACGGACTGGCACCTGTACCCCCATATAATGAAACCTGCACACTAGTCCCACGCAGAAGAGAGATGGACGTATAGATATTTGTTATATTCCCTCCTACGTTCGCCGCGCAGGTCATCCATATCCAAAGTTTGATTTTTACTCACCGATTCACGTCTACGTATACGTTTTTTTTTTTTCTTAGTATATTTTCCAAAAATGGGGCGAAAAATTGACATGTAAGACAAAAAAATCGCGATCAAAGGTCAAGATGTAATTTCATCGATTATTCGGACGAGCCACGATATGAAATTAAAACACCGTATAGGTGCAATGATACGATACGTATATAAAGTTTATTTTTGAGTAAACCTTTTGGAATGCAAATACCTGCGGGGCAATTTGACGTTATATAGGTATACTATGTCGAAGTTACAAGTTGAGGTTTTTCTTTCACCTTCGTATTAGTCCCGTGATGCACATATACATATGAATATAATTCTTACCTATACGTCGAGGAGAGGACGTCCACGGCTAGAGCTCTGCCAGGCATCGTCGTCGCGTCGCGATGTTACCCCGTGTGTGTTCTATGTGGGCGGTGCTGCTAGCAGGTGCTCATTAGATTACAGCGACGTTGTTCGACGTGTTAGCCACCTTTTACTCACTACTCAAGAGAAGACCTCTCTACAGCACGAGATTGTGATCTCTTCCCCACTGCATCGAGCGGTGGTTTCGTTATGCGCGCGGTTTACTCGACGGACCTGCAGATCCTTGTTGTCGATTTTTTTTCTTCCCCGTTTCGTCTTCTTCACATTTTATACAAAAACTTGCTGAAATCTTCCCTAAAAAACTCTCTTCATTCCGCAAGCTGATCAGTCGAAACCAAATTTTCGAAAATTACCTCAGCTCATTCATGCAAAAAAAAAGTCATGTGGTTTCCTTTTCGAATCTTCTACAAATATGAGACCAAGGATAATTCTCTTCTAGTTGCGTATGCGCGGTGGCTAGTGGTCGTAAAATATCTGATTCCTGTCTGTCTGCAGCAACATGGTAGCAACAGAAAGACTAGAAACGTACCCGGTACTCGAGGGTTTTGCTGCTTGGCACTTGGCACTGGCTTGATGACGATGTTAATTAATATATTTGAAGCGGCGTAGATGGGACGTGGACTGGAATTAACATAAGTAAACCCGACTACGTAGAGGTTGGATTCGAGTAGTCAGTCGCCTAGAAGTGTTAATTTTCTGCTAGCTGCCCTCGGGCAGTTATATAAGGCCACGTACGTATTATGCTCCCTCGCTGATGCTGCAGGAATAACAGAATCACCTCATTCTCTCGTACATAGATATACGTCGAAAATCTGAACATAGCGTGAATTAAATATCAATAAACCAATTAGTACAGGCATCAGAAGTAATCGGCAAATGCAAATGTACATGGATTTTGAAAACCATAAAATGTCGAAATATACTCAATTTTTGTTGTTGTTTTTTTAAGATAAAAATTCGACGAAGTATCTGTATCCTTTTATCTAGGAATGAGCAAGGTGCGCGTGCCCCGCTATTCGCTAGTAACAGCTACCATACCGGCATGGGCATTGCATCTTAGGTATATACGTTATAGGTATAATAGAGGTAAAGGCCGCAAAGATGCAGGGTGGTAAATCACAAGACGGTATGCGGGCGTAGTTATATCTCGCACTCGTGATGGAAGATTAGTCCAGCATTGTCCACCGGAGCTAAGGTGCACCCACCTTGATTTATCGCTTACGAAAATGCTACTCAGGTGTAATCCTTGGCTATCCGTTTGCTGCAGCATATGTGTAACTCGCCTTTGAATACGGGTATGCAACATATCGCGTACAGGTATAACGCCGGATACGTCTGACGACTCTAATCGGGGGTTTTTGTGTTCCCTTAAAATTTTCCGATACATTATTTACTAGATTCCGTTTTTCACCTGAATGCATTGGACGCATATATACGCGGAGATATTCAACGAGATAGGCGCGTATAGCTGTAGATATAAGGTATCCTGTTCGAAACCATATAAAGACTATTTCAGTCTCATTTGTCCTAATCAGTGCGGCAAATAATAGGCCGATAAAGGATCTTAGTTCGTCCCGAGTTTACGATCGATTTTACTTAAACAAATGGCGTCGATCTGAGAGATCCGATGGTATAGGTAACGGGTGCCCTATAACGTGCTAATAGTCAGCAAATAGGGCGACCAGTATTATTCACCGGGTGGGTTTATCCGTATACGGTTAAAACCTAGCCACCGGGATTCTTTTAGTGATTTGTAACGCTGATTTCATTCAGCTCCTTTTACGCGATCTTGAAAGATTCCACGGGATGGCTTTTATATCCGGACAAGACCCGTCACAACGAGTATTCATTTCAACGGCTCTAAGATCTGTAGAAAAAAAAAGAAAAAACGTTTCAAAAAAACTGAAATAAATGATGAAATACGAAAACGATCAGCGAGGAAAAATTGAAACTAGTTTACTGTACGTATTACATATACTTATGCAGCTACATTTGAACAATATATACCACGTTACCGCGATTCGCGGAATACAAGGTGCATGCGAGTATTGTTTTCCGCGAGCGAAAGGCGCACCTGGTAGCTGTAAGTTTAAAGTAACCCTAACGAACCTATAAAATGAACACAGGTTAACACTCGGGACCCATTTCCATCGACAATGACTTCTACGTAGCATGGTCTCGCTCACCTAATCGCGTTTCATTACTGACTTGGTATTCATAGCTGCGGTGGTATAAACTCGGTGCCTGCAGAAGCAGCGAACTTGCGGCTTTAAACGAGTCGGAAAGCGAGGCGAATTGTCAGCTTCTCTGATATATTCTTTATTTTTTGTTTCATGGAAAGAAATGGACAGAAAAAAAGAGTAATTGTAGCGTTTCCAGGGAGAGAATGAACCGATATGGACGATGGTCAGGATGCATCGATTCCAAAATATTAGATTTTTTGTTTTTTTCTTTGCGAATTTGTCTACCTCGGAACTTAGGGAGTACCGCACTCCATAGACTTGACTCGCGTGGCGGTGCATGCGACAGCCTCTACCACTGTAAATGGTAACAGCCTGCAATCATCATAACTCCTGATGATGGCCAGTCCCCGTCGTTCGTAGGGACGACGTCAGGTTCTCCTGGAGACCGCGGTTCAAACCGCAGAACCGTTCTGTTCCTTATTGCCCGACCTCTTCTACATCTGCGTCTCCTTCGACTTTTTTTTTATTTCCATTCTCATTCTTATTCTCATTCTTATTCTTAGTCTTTGCTTTTTCCGTTTCGTCTCCCTTCTTACATCGTATACCTACGTACATTACGCGTACAAAAGAGACGGATCTGACTTTAATATATACCGAGTATGAAAATTTCAATTTCTTCGCCCATCCGTTTGAATTCTCTCTATTCTCGAATTTAAACGAGGTTGAAAAATACCTTAAAACCGCTTAAAAAAATCTTCAATAAATTCCTTCGGGTCCAGAAGCGAAAAAAATGCGAGCCCGTTGTATCCCCGTGCTTTAGGTAGCCGTTCCAGGTCCCTTGTATAGTATTTTCTCTCCTCTTTGGTCGAAATGTTGCCAGTAGTTTATCCACAGGATATATTTAGGCCATAGGGGGTTTTAACATCGAGGTAATGCGAGGTAAGGACCGATCACCCTGTAGGACCACCTCGCAGCTACAAATTGCATTGTTTGGCCATGTTACCTCCCGTCACTGATTCTTAATGGCTCTGGCCACCGACTGACTACCACTGCAGTTATACTCCGGGCCCACTACCGACACGATTAAAGGATTCTTCTAGGGTACAAAATGTGACAAAGACAACGAAATAAACGGTGGTAATGACGACAGTAATTCAGAGTCACTTATACGTATATCGACCGTGTTTATGGGTATATAGGTGCACATATATATGCGCACAATTACCATTTTAGTGGTATTAATTTCCTAAAGGAGGG
>OX451212.1:15502030-15672030 GCA_949628255.1 Macrophya alboannulata
AAAGTATTATAGGCCTTGCACAGTCAAGTTTCCACCTTTTATACCCAGGGTATATATATATATATATATACGGTACCAACAACAAACTCGGGCAGAAACGAACGAGGTGCAGCACAGGCACGCTTTTTAAATCCGCTGGCAGACTGCAGAGGAACTCTGTAGGGGCGCCATTGTGCGTAATTTTTTGCCTTTCTGAATAATTCAATGGACACTATTTAACTCCTTTATATCTTACCCATGGACTTCCTGAATCTTATTTTGGCGTAATGGCATCATTTTCCTCATTGTCGATTCCAGTGATTCGAAACCAGCTGATGTACCAATCTCTGGACAGAAATACCGCTCTTTAAATGCTAAAAATGAAAATAGATGTGCAGAGTGAAATTGTAGGACGACGTTGCGTTGCGTCGGTGTTATCGGAGCTCTCCACCGAGTAAAGGCAAGAGCCATGAGGCATTTAATCGGTGATTCAATCCCGCAGCTTATTCTTGCAACTCGTAGCTGCAGGATTTCCCTACGGTAGGTAGAGAGAGGTAGGGTAGGGTTCAGGGTATGGGTATGGGTATAGGCATGGAGTATAGATTTAAATAATCCGAGCTTCCCTTTGTGGCGTCGTGCCGCCACCGCGTCGATCTGTCTCACGTGTGACAACACAGGAGGTACGCCGACGTGGAGAGTCAGACCAGAGAACCCAGGAACCCAGCCCCCAGGTTACCGGCCACCACCACCACCACCACCACCGGCAGCAGTAGAACGTCACCAGGGCATCCGGGTATGCTAAAGAGAACACGAAGTCGAGTGAAATCAGTAATAAAATCCACCGTTACACCAGGACTCCTATACAGCCTTCATTCTATCCACTACAGTCCAATGCCACGATGTGACCGTGCAAACAACGGCGAACAATGATCAGTGACGTTCGGAATAACCATATCAATAAAATCGGTCCGAGTCCGCGGTCCATAATTTGTTTTGATCCAGGGAACCGGCCGGTACAGGAATCGAAAGCTTTTCTCTGGACATACTGTCCAGTGGATAAGAGCCGCTCACACTGGACTCAGGTTTCACCGTATTTAGCCTCCGAGGCTCGTCTCACGTTCCAGAAACTTATGTAGATACTGTCTTCACTTGGTATACCGAACAAGTGGCCCTGTCATTTTAGCTATCGCAACATAAACAGCGTACAGATATACATGTGTAATAACTGATTGCTGAGAGAATAGTGGATATAGTGGATAGAGAATGGTGGAGATGGGTCCAGGCACGGTTATACCGAAGTGACAGTAATTAATTATAACTCGGCACATAACGCGTAACTCAATCCACAAGACGTGATCATTGAGCGTTGAATTAATCGCAACGTTCGTATAGGTAGAATTTGAATTTTTATATCTGACTTGCTTAATGTTCTTTCGAAATGGGGCTCTCCTCGCGATTGCAGATCGATGAGAGCATCGATAGGGGTCAAAGCTGTTTTTTTTTTTCTTTCTTCTTCTTCTTCTTTTGGTATTTGATGCGATATGGTGGAAATCGATCATTCCTTTCGCATGGTAAATACGTGTATAAGGTATCTGAATGAATTCCGATAGATTCATGTACGTTATAGTAGACGAATGCGGACAATCTTGCTGGAAATCCGTCCCAACCGACGACGGACGCGGACGTTGAGAGACTTACGGCTGCGCCTATATCGGAGGATGTAGAATTGATCCGAGTATAAGGAACTCGGGATTTTCTCTCCTCTATCTCTCGGCAGAGGAGTCGTTTCGTCGACTAAACCGCATATATGAAGAGAGAACGATGTATAGTAAGAGATAAAGAAAGAGAGAAAAGGAAAGATACGGGATGGGACGGGACTGGCCGCACCGCAGCGAAGAGCAGAGGCGCTTGTATGAAGCTATAAATCTCGGGCGACAAATCGCTCGCAACTCGTTCTCAGGCTAATTGTTGGGACGCACTCGAATGCCAGACTATCCGCTCCGCCGTTCGCCGTTCGCCGTTCGCCGTTTGGCTTGACCATCGATAAATGGAAAATCGATTAATCTTGAATCGATTATTTACACGCTGGTGTATGTATGTACATATGTATGATAAACCGGCGGAAGCTTCGTTCCGTGATTACACTGACCATCAAGCAAACATTTTGACAGGACAAATTCTCCAATATTTATTCAGTTTTCGTCGGTTTTCTCTTATAGGTGTACATACTACATTTACTCGTACTTATTTTTGTCACTCTTATAGTCGGCTAGATTATAGCTAGCAGACATGGCATAATACGCTAATGTAACAGATCTAAAGACCAGCTCTTGTCCGATTAAAGTTACCCGTCGGTTTTTTATCAGAACAATATGTCAACGGAGGGACAGCCTATGTGTGTAGACATCGGTCAAATCGCCGAGGACATTTCTCACCTCTGAGAACTGAGGAGATGGTCACCGTGCCGCGACATACCACCCGAATGACTCGATTAAATTACATCATTTATTAAGATCTTATTCCGTATTATATACACTGCACATTGGTGCACAGATACATGTATACCAGAATGTTATATACGGGCCATGGTTCGAAGTTCCGAAATTATTCGAGACTGTTTCGCATTTTCGGAAACGTTGAAGTTTGGAATAATAAAATTTGGAATGTCTGAACATCCAGAATTTTCAAGTCTCCGTGTTTTTTGATTAGAAGTTTTTGAATCGACTATTCAGACTTATTCGGGGAAACACGGGACTTTGAAAATTTGGGATTCGACTCTGAAATTATAATCATCCAGTGCAAAGTTGTAGAGTATTTTTTATACTCTCTTTCTCTCTCGGTCTCTCCGGTATTTGAAATAGTATACACGAAACTGTATTAGTTTCTATATCCACGACGAGTACGTAGACGTAAGTTTCTTAAAACTAAGCATTGATAAATGCAGTGCAGAGATGGTGTTAACGAGGGGCATCAATAAGCAATGAAAACTGTCCCCCTCTGAATCGTGTTATTCTAACGCGTGGGGAGTGTGAACTAAGCGATAGCCGTGAGATAGTGGGCTAATATTAATAGCCCTCGTTTTATTGTTCCT
This sequence comes from Macrophya alboannulata, assembly GCA_949628255.1. NCBI lineage: Eukaryota > Metazoa > Arthropoda > Insecta > Hymenoptera > Tenthredinidae > Macrophya > Macrophya alboannulata. Next base: position 15,505,101 of record OX451212.1, read on the forward strand.
GGGGACGGTATAGAGTGTGTTCCTCGTACGAGCTAGCAAGGTTGATATAAAACCACTTCTGTGTATAAAATAACACACAACTGCAGCTCCTCCAAAGGTGAGTCGAGGACCGAGTGAGAAAATGAATATACCGCTGACGGGGATGAAGATGAAGATGAAGATGAACCGTTAACTAAACAAGACGATGGCTATGGCAATGGCGATGTTTTTTAAACGGCATATGGCCAGGTTTCTATACATCGGGTATTATATGCGTTAGTATTTCCAACTCGCTGAGAATCATATTATGGTATAAATAACACCGAGAAGGAGGTATTGCCCGGAGTGAAGGATTTGGCACGACTTGGTCTCGCCTCTAAATTAGTAATTGCAGCCTCCGTGACGTGCTGCTCGGTTGAACAAAAAGTTACAAGAATAAAAATGATGATAAAAAATACAACCGTAACACCATAATACCATAATGCGAGGATGCCGGGATACCGGCCAACGGATACGAAGGTATACATACCTACGCAACAAAACCATAGCAAAGTGAATATTTTACCCTCACATTATTTTATGCACCGATTCAACTGACGTTACTAATAATCTCTAACATTTGAGACATATGCGATAATGAAACTTGAGCTCGATTCGATGTATTATACGAGCCGCGGTGTTTCCTACAGGATAGAAAAATCAAATCTGATGATTGAATTTGATTTTATTTTGTATTTTTTTGAAAAGATTGTTTCAAATGCAAGTCTTCAGACCTGCGGGGCCTGTAGTCATACTCGCCCTGCGTATAAGCGAGCAAGGAGAAGCGCGATGTATTAATGGTAGCGTGTCGAGCTTGTCTTTAGAACGCCCTCGCCCTTCTTCGCGTTTTTAAACGGATGGAAAAAGAAGTAGAAAAAAAAAAAATACATAAAACTGGACGTTTATTGAATTCGCTTTACTCCCGCCTACCTACAGCCCAACAGCGGCACGTTCTTCTCGTATCCTCGTTTTTAGTTTGACGGGATGAAGAAGAAGAAGAAGAAGAAGAAGAAGAAGAAGAAGAAAAAACGGAAGACGTCGAGGGTTAAGACTGACGTTTCGATCCTCCCAAGACGTGTTGCTATCTGACCCGTTACATTTAGCCATCATAAACGGATCGGGGATTCTTTGAAACCGCGTCAACATCCCTTCGAAACTAAGAAAAGGGAGAGAAAAAAATAGCTTTTCCTCCTCTTTTCATAGGCCCAAATAATACGTCGTTGAATTTTCTAAATTCATTTAGCAATTGGACCTCGGCGCGGTAAGGTTCGAGGTGTCAGACACCGTAGGGGGTCTTGGCAAGCCGGTGCTACATCATCCACGGGGACAGGGTATCCACTTGTTAGCGGTACGGGCATAGCCACTGCCTACAAATACGTTCTCAAGTGATAAATGGACTGCAAAGCTCGAAATACGAAAGGATTCTCGCGGTGGACCCGCGCGGAGTCGTCGGAGTTGATTAATGTAGTTAACAATTTCTAGATATCTCGGTATCTTCCTATTCAAAAATCCTCCCTCCCCGCAACCACCGGGTTCAATTGCCCCGAATAATATCTGAAAATTTTTTCACGATCTTCTTTTCATTTTTTTTTTTGATCAAGAGAACAATCGATAATTATTGTTTATTTATCAAACTGTTCGGATATAGGAACCGTTCGTTTTGGTATTTCATTTTTTATTTTTTTTTTTTTCGAGGCTTATACGATGAAGAAAATCGATAAATCAATAGCCTAGCTTATATTATATGTACCCATGTGTGCATTAGACACTGGTATATCCATAAGGATATCCATACCGCGGATAGACGCGTATGAGTTTCTCAGTCTGTAAGACCCATACCCATAATAAATTCATAATGTTAAACTATGGGCCCGTAGCAAGTCGTGGCTTATACCTCCTGAGCCACACTCTACTGGCCAGGCCTCGGGATTCTTGAACCGTAGCGTATTGAATTTATTGTTCGACCTGACCCCACGTAGATATTCCGAGGTGCCTTAGTCGTGGTTTATACGGGGCGGCGGGCGGCGGGTGATGCATGGACGAGTTAACGGGGCCCAATCAATCAGTCGGATTACCGAATAATTTTCAATTATCGTCTATAAATTGAATCAGTCGATTGGTTCGATATTGCTTTGGATATTATTACAACGTCGATTTCGTTGGTAAGGTATACTAGGTACTAGATATACACTGCAACGCGCCAGTTTCCAGATACAGATGGGTGTAATCGATCAGCCAAATTGGATGATACGTTAAAGTTTTTTTTCTTCTTTTTTTTCATCCTCACCATTATCATTATCATTAATAATTATCATTATTCCCGTTTACTTTACGTTCATTTTTATTATTCCTTCTTGATCCTTCAGATCGTTTTACAAACTTTCGAGCTCCGGTCACGCCGAACACATAGCTCTAGGCTAATGTCGATTTTTTTATTTTTTTTGTTTTGTTTACGAATCATCAAACTATTCGACACTCGGCTATATCCTACTCGCCCCCCCAAAGCCGTCCATCATTTCTCAATAAATTATTATACCGAACCCGATGAACGGACGAAATTTCAGGTTTTCATATCGCTCAGTGTTCTTCGTAGCCAAAATATTAACAATATAATTATTGTTTGTTCAACGATTCGAGTGGGTTCTACCAGACAGTAAACAATTTTCAAAAACAAACAAAAAAACTACATTTCATACAACATTCGTCGATTTGCACAATCGAAATTTCTACGCGCTGTTTTTTTTTTTAAGGTTAAAACCGATGGTCAATATCTTCACACACATTGACTTTAATACGTGTCGATAAAGAGTCAAGGAAACTCAATGAATTCTCCCTCTCACTCTGCAACTGGCGATTTGGTAAAACGTGAGAATTTTTTCAAACCAAAAAGTGGAGTTTTTTTTTTTTATTTTTTTTTTATTTTTCGGTAGGGTGTCTTATTGACGAATTGTGAAATGGGTATGGTAAAACATCGATACAGGTGGTAGTTGAACGATGGGTGGATATTATGGTCCGGGTTCGTTTTTTTCTTTTCTTTTTTTTTTTCTTCGTTTCTATGGTGGTAAAGCGCGGTCCAGCGGACTAAATCACACAACCGGGGCTAAGAAGAAGTGGAGTTTTTCCCTTTAGCAGCGGGGCTTCCTTAGCGTATATAAATGTGTATAAATACAAGCCACAAATCTGCCATCTAAGCTAATTTATAAATTTCACGCTGATTCGGTAAATGTGTTTCTGATTTACGACGTTTAAATTATCGTTAAACGCAAACTAAACCACTTTCAACTTTTGAACTACCCCGCGCGTGCGGTATACACTATACACTAAGGTCCCGTCCGGTGATCACCTTTATTTTGCATAAATATATATCCCTACGAGCCGAAGTCCTGTAGTCCAGTCCAGTCCAGTCCAGTGCAGTGAGGTGGTCACTGCAGGCTATCCGCTTATATAGCTTTCATGTGGAAGTAGCTTATTTCCCTCTTTCTTTTATTTCTGTCAACGCTATAAGCGCTCACCGCGGTGCAACGACTATCCACAATATCGTCTACCCGCCTGCGATGCAGTACAAACTCGACCGGGAATGATAATTAATAATAATTGCGAATAATTCCGCGCGTTCCTTTCGCGATTCACGATATACCGTAAGGAAATTTGTCGTCGAATAAATCTCAGGCTAACTCGAATCTACTCTTCTCTCTCTCGTCTCTTTGTACAACATACGCCGTATATGTTTGCAGTATTATTCGTCACGTAATTTTTGTCTTCGATATATTTCGGGACCGGGTCGAAATTCCGAATTTTAGTATAGCTCCGAAAGGTCAAAATTACGAATTCATTTGAGACGATTCAAAAGGGTTGAAGTTCGGAACTTTATCCCGGCCCCGATATTTCTTCCATCCGATCTTATTTTTTATTTCTGTATTTCTCCTTCTTCTCGCATTTTCCAGACATAGATAATAAATCGGTCAATAAACCGATCGAACAAAAAAGTAAAAATAGGTAAAAAGATCATCGTCTCCGTTTAAGAAATAGGCATAGATAATCAGAGAAACAGAGAAGCTGCTCGCGAGGACAGGGCAGAGTTCTCTTATAGCCAGCCGCTGGACCAGGTTCAGAATCTCTAAAGAAGCACGCGTAAATGAGCAACATCAATATGCTCGCGAGTCGCTATGCGTGGAATGTAGCCTAAGCCAAGCTGTTTCTCGTAGTTTGAATGCCGCATAGACCCATAGAATAGTAAGCTCTTAGATCAGGATCCCCATAGAACTATAACACCAAGTTACGATTAGTCGGTGAACTCTTAAGCTCGGCTGACGCGGATGTGTCTTGAAATCGGAATAATTTGATCTTTCGATTGCCAAAAAAATAGACGAAAAAAAATAAGAAGAATTAAGTAGAGTGAAGAAAGGAAACTCCTATAGCTGACGCAAATCGTTCCTCATACCTTCTTCTCGAAGATCAGTAAGTCCTCGCGATTTAGGGTATGGGAATAATTCCAGGTCGTCGATCTCTTCTGACTCTAAAGAACTAGATCGATCACAGACAAATGACTTTGCATATTCGATTGATTCGTATTCAGAACTTTCGTTCATTCGGTAGGTATTACGTACATTGGTACGATAAATATACGAGTTCGATAGCCAGAGGATACGGGATACGACCCCACCCGCGCGGGTTGAACTTTACTTGCGCGGAATTGAATAATAATATCGATTAAAAATTGCGATAAAAAAATTTCTTAACGTAACAACTTATATCGATTATGTCATCGTTATTTTATTGTATATTGAACGGGTCAGTCATCAATCATTTTTACATCTATTTAAAAGATTTACTACGGTCAATTTAACATTCATATATGTTATAACGCGGTTGGATCGAAACAATTTATATACTGCGATTTTTATGATCCAATAATCTCCTGTCGATATCATCGATTATAATCGAAGTAGATATTCGAAAAACTACCAGCTCCAGAATCGTCTTTATCGGGCAGCTTTTTGCTCCGTTTCAATATTTTAATTTTTTTTTTTCTATCTTCTAAAATTCCGCACCATCTGTGAAATATAAAAAAACTGTATCACTGCAGACGCGCGAATATTGTATTCAGCGATTTTGAAAATGTTTACCTCGTGAGGTGGTGCGGTCGATGGGGCGTCGATAAGAGGAAGCTTTTCTTCTCTTTTTTTTATTTCTATTTTTTCTTTTTCTTTGAGGATCGTCCCGTGGCAAGGAGGGATAAATAAAAGTTATTGGGACCACCCGAAGCCTTACCTATAACCTCCTTTTTAAATTTATGCCCAACCGCATCTGCCATCGCCGCCGTAACTTAGGTTAGAACAACGGAGCACATGTTCCAGGTAGCAGTAAATTAGTAGGTCTTGAATTTTGTGGGAGTTGTGGAGGGGTCTCGAGATGCTGGGGGGGAATTCTCTCTCTCTCTCTCGTTCTTTTTTTTTTTTTTTTTCGTTCTCTCTCACTCCTTTAACTGGACGTGGTCCTCCTGGATATATCGTAGCCACGTTTAAAAAGACGCGAGTATCCTCGAAGTCGTCCCCGAAAAACGGTGGCACCCCGCCGAGCGCCCAGCACTCCTGATTAAAATTACTCTCCCCGAGATCCGGAGATGGGAAGCAAATTTATGAAATTGTCCCGGTTATTGTTTTAAATGAGCCAGGCGTTCTCGAAGAGATTATGTTCGGATAAACCGGCTCTGTAAATTTCAAAAAAACGGAAAAAAGTAAAAAACAAAAATTCGGACCCCCTATAGAGGCCCACATTCGAGTTTGGGACTCCTGAAAACTCACCGAGGAAAAACCTGAGCGACCATTTCCAATTCCTATAATTTTTTCGTTTATGTTTTTTTCGTTTTTGAACTTCAATCTTTAGTCAAAACTAACAAAAAAATTGAGAAAATTGACAGAAACAGAAGTCGAACTCTTTCGATACGGCTGATCAAAATTCCCTTCAGGTCAATCGAATGGTCGAAAGATTTTGATTAGTAAACCGTTTTAAAAGTTTGTGAATCTCTTATACGATATGGGTATAGGATCGAACATTACCATTAACAGATCGGGTTTATCACAGGTGGATTCTGCTTTTTTTTTTATTTTCTGTTTTCTTGCTAGGTAGGTATCCGTATGTGGAAATATATTTCGCCCACGCCCGGATTCTAGAAATTCTTCCTATCGTACGATGATTTAATTAACACTACGAATAGTAATTAGCTAATTAATGAGAGGAACTGAGTCTAGGGGATAGAAGATCAAGGCCCGTTTAAAAACAAGACCGATAAAATAAAAGAAGGGGAAATTTATCATTCAAAATCAATGAATGTGTGTACATATATATAGGTATACATGTTTCTGTGTATATAAAAGTGAATAATAATGAAATAATATATACCTATATACATATATATAAATATAATGAAATACGAATAGCATTTGAAAACTTTCACCAATTCCCACGTCTAATGACGACACGTCGCGGCAAACGGACACCAACACTTGTTTCGACCATCATATCGTTTTAAGACCAGTCGAATGACTGTCTGCATCTGTCGATCGATTACTTAATGACTTATAGTTACTGTATTTAAATATATGTATATATATATATATATACGTATATTTATGATTTCTTATTCTCTGCTGCAGTTCGATGTCGATGAGTAAGAAAAAACAAATATATCGATATTAATTTTTTTTTTTTTTTTTTCAAAGCTATACGATCATCGCACATGATTATCCAATCATTCAATTGATTCTCGAAATGATTGCCTTACGTTTTTTCCTGTTTCTTTTTTTTTCTGTTTCAACTTAACGTATACATGTACAAAAAAAAAAAAAGAGAGAAGAAGGAATAGGAGGAAGATGGGGATCAGCGCAAAGTCGACTTATACGGTGTCTCACTCAGTTTTCAATAAATTAAGATTTGAAAATTTATATCCGCGGAATTATGATACCTGATGAAAATGGAACGAAATGCTCCGTTTAAGCGTACATATAATAATAATATATACGTTACACTCGTGCGGTTTGAAGATATTATATATACAAATTGGTATAACACCTTGGCGATCACGTACGGTATGGAATATAAGTTTATGGTGTGTAATACGTACGGAGGTTCTCTACTATACACACACACACACACACACGTACCCCTACTTTGAATATATTTTATTCATTTCTATACCGAAGAGAAGCTAACTGCACTGCATATATAACCTCGGTTAAAACCGCAAATGAACTACACCTTTTCCTTATATTCTTCACAACTTGGAAGTATCGGCGTTTATTTATATACACATCGGTATCGCTTTCTCAGAACGCATCCATATGAAACGGTTCGAAACTTCGAATAGAAAATTTTTTTTAAACTAAAAAAAAACTATCAAACTGTACCGTGGCATTGCGGTCACTCATTGTTTGCTCTATTCTCGTCTGTTGAGTATGGAAACGGAATGAGATTGCGATTTGTTTAGAAGGTACGAATAAGGAACAGGAAGTATAACAAGAGAAGGAAACGGGGTTGTATTATAGTACGCCGTGTAAGAATATATATACGTATATGTATATATGTATATATACCTACTTTTGTTCACACCGTAAAAAAAGTAACTTCGTGTTCATAATTTGTAAATCTGGATACTTGAGACATCCTGGGATGAAGTCTTCCCCTGTAAAGTATCATTATAGGTACCTTACGGTGGGATAGATGCCACCCCATGATTACCGTATCGGCTTGGGATCAGAGCCGATCAGAGGCGATCAGAGGTGATCAGAGGCGGTCGGAGGCGACAGCCCCCGCCATTATGCGATCAACACCTTCTTCTTCGTCTTCTTCTTCTTCTTATTCTCGTTCCTCTTCCTTTTCCTTTTCCTCTTCTTCTTGTTCTTCTTCTTCGCCTTCTTCTTCTTCTTCTTCTTCTTCTATGTTGTACGGTATACGAAGGAACTGCACACTGTGTATAAGCTAAACGGAAAATGATTGGATAAAATTTATGGTTTATAACGGTTTACGAAACGAGCCAAGAGAATTGCACCGCGGGTAGTTGAAGCCTATGCTATTTGTCAAAGGAGGTGCAGCAGCGGGGTGAGACTAGGTATCTTTAATGCGATAACGATCTCGCAGCTCTGCTCGGATCCGGTAAACCGTTTATTTTCTCAAATCATTTACGAAGAACTCTGGACGACAGTCTATTATAGTCGGTGTTAGGTATTATTTCACGAACAAGTTATATATACCTACTCGCGGGTAAAAAACTGCTCTGAAAAAATGAGAAAAAAAAAATTCGATACGTACAGTACGATCGAAAAAAAAAAAATTAACAGAGTCAACGAAATCTACCTATTCGAATAATCGAAGAAAAATTTCTCGACATAAGTCACGACGCGACGTCGACACCCGGTATCCTGTTCTTTATTAAGTCAACTACATTGTGCAGGGTTTGTGCCCATCGACATCGGTTCTTTGATCATATCAATCAGCAGCTATGTCTATACGTATTGTCGGAATTTTTTGACGGTCATCACTGCTGCAGACCGTTTGCAGTTATCGAAGAGAGATATAAAATTGTTGGATATATAATCGAGGATGAGAAAGTGGGTAGAGTAGGTGGTGGCGTAGTTTAACGTAATGTGCGTGTGAGATAAGAGAAGAAGGAGTTACTTTTCTTCTTATTCTCTGTTTCGTTTGAATAGAAATGAAAAAAACAGATATAAAGAAGAAGAAGAAGAAGAGGAAAAAAGAAATACCTACGGAAAGAAAAGGAAGAAATGAAAGAAATATCGAGGACATACGCGATCCTCTAAATCCAAGGAGCTTATAAATTGCCTTCATTAGCCCTGACACTAGCACGCGTTATCTAACGATAGCTTGTGACGGATTTAACCGGACCACCCAAAGCCACGGAAGGATAGAAACCCAAATGACCAAATTCAGGGCTGCAGCCTTATATGCGCTATCTAAACTAGCCCGATATGCAAATGGCGGTAAAAATATCATCGACAACAAACTACGGGGTAGTCCTGTATAAGAACAAAAAAATATAATCAAATAATTTATACCCCTCCGGTCGGCATAACATCGGATCTCGAATCGCGTTACAGATTTGTTCGATTTTCTCAACGCAACGCCGAAATTTCTCAATATTTTCTCCAAACCTCTGCCAACGTAATTTATCTAGAAAAAAAAAGGTTCGGTATCTAGTCTCGTATTTATTTGTCATGAGCTTAAAGGCAGATGTTAGATAGCTGCGGGCTGACCATGGGATTATCAATAATTTAGTGGTAGTTTAATCTATATATTTTTGAATCGGTTTTATGGATTATAATATTATACGCGAGGTACGTAAGGTGGATCCGTACCTATAATAGATTCGATACGAAAACGAGGCTGGTATATAGGAATACGATCATGTATATGAATAAATATATATACCTACCTATACAGAGTGTTAAGAAATCTAGTAACGGTATTCATTATGACACTAATTCTAACTAACCTGTGCCTAAATTATATTTCGCAATTTTTCGTTCGATGAACCGCGCGCGGCAGGTAGACGAATACGTACGTATGTACGTAGGTACGTACGACGAAGTGCCAAGTCGTAAAAAACTACGTCTAACATCGAGTAATTTATTTATATAGTTATTTATTTATATTTTATAAGTATATATTCTGATCGTCGGATTCATCGGGTGATTAGAAAACGTTTCGAATAGCTGGCATATAAAATTAGAATAATTCTCGGATATAATGAAATCAGAGTGGAAAAAATATATCAGACGGCATACGGATATCGCGATTTCGTCCTCGTCTCGCGGATTCAACCTTTTAAATTTATATAACGATGTAGGTATGTATGGGGAATTCCGTGACAACTCGACCCAGGCTTTAGTCTGACCATTTTTAATACTTTTTCTATCTTTTATTAAAAGACGAATTCAATCGTTTCAAATTTTTTTTTTAACGAGATGAAAATTTGTTGAATAGTCGGATATATTGCGGAATTTCTTCGACATTTTTGAAAACGTTATTGAACATATTCGATTGAAAGTGGTAGAAAAAAGAAAATTGTAAGACAAAATAATAATCCAATAATTTTATCATCGAGGAAAAAACCCTACTGAGATGATCTGTCACCTGAAAAAGTTTCAACGAAATTAAAATCTGGTCAATTTTGGCATGGAATGCCCCATACACGAATAATAATGTGATACACATATACACATATCCACGAACGTTGGGAATTTTTTACTACTCAATATATGTCTATTTCATATATATAGGTATAATATATACGTATAAATACGATCTTCCTAATAGATTAACGAAAAATCAGCGGTTCTCCTCCGATAATATATTTCAATCGAACAGCTATAACTCTGAGTGCATAGAATAAATATAAAATAATCTTAAAACTAGTATATATTCGATGGAAAATAAAAATTCTTTATTATATAGAGATTTAACGGACGCTGGGTCAGGTTCGAGTCCCACAGATTATCGAGTCAAGTGAAACGATCTAACGATAAATATAATACAAATATAATAAGTATGAATCTTTTCATTCATTTGAGAACCAGCTATTCCACATCGTCATTTCCGAGCGCGTTGTGATATGGTAGCAAAGAAAATCATCTGCTTAAGATTTTATAGTGATACTATTGCGGATGCTGCATAATGCTGTTGGTGTCACTGGGCCCAAAATTCTCGATACATAATTTAATTTAGTTCAGGTATAAAAAAAAAAAAAAACATATATGTATTTATTTTCACATTTTATCATCTAATTAAGAAAAATCTATATGTATAACTAATAAACTATTTCATTGGTCATTTCGTCATATATTATACCTATATCTCGGAGAAATCGGTCTAAGGTGAAATCATTCGGACTATAATATATAATCTAAATCCGAGTTAAATACCTAGTATACAACATCCGGTTTCATATATATATATATATATTTTTTTTTCTAAATAAAAGTCGCATCTTATTTAAGAGATAGATATATATTATATATATGTAAAAATGGGAAAAAGAAAATATATATGGCAATAGGTAAATTTTTATTTATAATATGAATTTTTTTTTTTGTAATCTAGGGGTTATTACGAGACCAGAAATCGTCTGTAGCTGTATTATAAAACCTAAATTGCACATCAGACAGTTCTTTATTTTTTTTTAATTCTATATTTTTTATTATATATATACACACATACATATATACATTTAAATAAAATATCAATTAACGTTAACTTTGGACCATAGGATGCGTCGAAGCTCCCGTATATCCGTTTAATTCCTCCTATGTATATGTATATATATATATATACAATATATAAATCAGATTGTATCACTGAGAACTACACTTATCCGATTAAACGATCTCATACCCGACCAACCGAGCCGTTCTTGGGTAATTATCGGCTATATTATCGGCTCTAGAAAATGTCAACTTGGCCATAGAAACGCGCGCTTCTCTGCCACGAATAAGCTGTTTATTAAAGCACACTCTCATACCTTGTATACATTCATTATACATTGCAAAATTTATACATATATATATAATAAATTTTTATTTTTGAATTTTGGAGGATTGACTGCGGATAAGTTGGACAATTTGTTATTTTTTCTATAGCATAGATATATATATATATATATATATATATATATGTATATATGAATCGGTTGAAAATGATGATGATAATAAATGAAAATAATAATGATAATGATAATAATAACGGGTAATATTGCTCGGTGAAAAGTAGGACGTGGTTCTCGTGTTGTGAGTGTACTACCATACCATACCATACCATACCATGCCATGCCATACCATACCATACCATACCATACCATACCATACCTCTATCGTGATCCGTGGCGCCCGGTCATAGGGCGTGAGAAGGCATCGGGTGTGACGTCACCGGAGTCCAACGCGCCGAGGAATAATTGTAGCCTCGTGGCACAGGCACCGTGTCATTAAACCACGGGATTATAGAATTTAGTGTCGTCGAGGAAATGCTCACTAAATTATTATATTCATATGTAGGTACGCTCAGTTTGTGGAGCCCGAACGCCATATATAGGTATATAGACGTTGCTTCAACCCCCTTGACTTCGCGGCTATATTATATACCTTGATTATTGCGTGGCTCTGTTCAAGTTCGAGTTCGAGTTTGAGTTCGGTTTCGGGCGGTTCTCGTATCGCACATATCCTACCCCTGTCTTGCCAACCCTTTCCAATTCTCAAAAATGAAATAAAAAAGGAGAAATTTTCTCTTCATCTCTTTTTTTGGTACGTAGATCGATCGATGATTCTTTATTAATTTTGTAAATATTCGATATATCGAGTTCCTTCTCGCACTGTTTTATTTCATTTTATTTTTCTTCAAGTTTTGAGATTTTGGAGCAGATTTGTAGCGCGTGGCTTTAAGACTGTGAACGGTCCCATGGCACGGGGCCGCGCCTCCAACAGTCCGTATCTACTTAAGTGGCTAAACGAAACGTTAAGTCTCTTTTAAGCCCTAAGTGGATTCCCTGGAAAGGATTACTCCTGCAGTTGCATGTTTTTTTTTTGTTTTTCTATTTTTTTCAATTTTTGTGTGTTTTTTTTTCTTCGTTTCACGCTTCATATAACGTCTCGGGTCCATTTCGAAGAGAAAAATTGGAAAAAAAAATACAAAAACTGTACGATAAAAAATTTTATGCAAAAATTTATACCTTCCAAAAAAATTAGATTCAAATTAAATTCACACCGTTTCTTTCTTCAATTTTTATCAAACTTCTACTCAATCGTATTATACATATAGAAGAGACACGTTATCGGTAGGTATTGTGTAAGTTTCCTCGGACGAAACATTTTTTTATGTATATATGTACACTCATACCTATATATCTGTACAATATACATGATACATATGGGCTTACAAATGACTTGATTTCAGTTTCTCAACCGGTGCCAAAGCTGCAGCACGTATATACGTATATATATATAGGTATAAATCGATAAATTAGAAAAGCCTACCTATTCTTACGGTTAGCTATATAGCGGATTACCTTGTGGCCTAGGCGAGATAAATTTCTACGGGATCAACGACGCACGGTGAGAAAAAATATATGTTAAAAAAAAAAAAGGAAAATGAACGCCACGATATCCCCAACATTTCACGCTCCAGAATGAACTAGTGTTATTATATGGCTGGTGCTATAGCTTCACCGCATCCATAGAAATATAACCATTTAAGTGGGCGATAGAACGACTCCACCGATAGTAGTAGATATACGTATACGTGTACGTATATCTTAACCCTTACCCTTATACCTTATACCTTACCTTGGCACGTCAGTACGACGGACGGTACAGCTTCTGAATCGAATAGTAATTCTGAAATACGACTTTAAAAATTAAACCTGGATCCGTACATCTGCCACCGTATAGAAAATAAGAAAAGAGATAGAGAGAGAGAGAGAGAGAGAGAGAGACCGTAACCTTTCTTATATCTCAATATCATCTCTATCCCATATCTAAAATACACATTCCTACAAAAGATTTCGAGATTTTTTAAAACGATCCCTGTACATACAATTCACGTATATATAGCTACATACATAGGTATAGTATATATATACTGCACGATCTAGTAGTAGAATATCACGCCGCACCTGCCGTAGAATGGACTATATGTATATATGTATAATCTTTGTCCTGAAAAATGTAGAATAATTTCAAAGCAGTTTCTAATTTAATTTTTTTTCTTATCGTCCTTATCGGACCCGAATATAAGAAACGGGCTTCGCGATGATTGAGAATCTATTTTTCTTAATATATTTATTCATATTATTATTATTATCATTAGATTTATAATATATAGAAAAAGATATATCTCGATGAGTCCTAAAGACCTACGAGGAAGTAATAATGGCTGGTAATGAGTAACTAATTAACCGTATAGAAACGACGCATTGAAAATGATTGATTTACGGGAATTTCATTTAGCCTTAGCCATGGTATATAGGTATAACGTTAAAGTTACGTTATATATACTGCAACCTCCACGCACGCTCTTCGACGAACTACCCACGCGCGCAGAAACGCCTTGCCTTGTAGTGAGTGCTGCTGCTCCTTGCTGATGCTGCTGCTGATGTTGATGCCGATGCTGCTGCTGCTGCAGCGTCTCTTCTTGAGCATGCGAGGTTCTTAGCCACCCATATTGCATTATCGATATCTAATCCGCGGTATAAGCGCAATTCCGCATGGTGAGAGATCAAGAATATAATGATAGATATGTAAAATTTTTACCTCGCGAGGATATGAGAATCTGATTCGAAGAAAATTGCAGAAAAAAAATTGAACTCTCTCCAAATTCAATTCCGTGTAAGATAATAATGAGAAGATGAAGAAGCAGAAGAAGAAGAATAAGAGGAAGAGGAAAAGGAGAAGAAGCTAAGGGGGAGGAAATAAGAGGAATAAGAATAAGAAGAAGAAGAAGAAGAAGAAGAAGGTCCGGTGCGAGATGTTCACGGCGCAGTAAATACAGGGACAAGTCTGCAGGCTGACCAGTGTTCGATATATATTTGATAACGCGGTACACGGACCGCTTGGCTGCTGACAAATCGCCCCGAGATTTCACTGCCCGATTGCAAATGGTCGCGCTTGAATGGACCCGCGGACAGACATGCTGGATAGAGTTGAAAAAAAAAAAATATAAATAAATAAAAAATACACCTGGTTGATGCATGGCAGCAAGGATAAGCAAGGGTTTATACGTTGATAGTTGCAAGTGGCGTACGATCGTATATAGGTAACATTCATACGTGCCAAGACGATCTATTAGATCCTAGAAAAACGTACGACGAAACTACAGTGAGAAATACGCCGGTAAATCGCCTCCGAAATTCGATGGAAAATTTTCTCTAAATCAAAAAAACAAAAAAATTTATCATTAAAAATTTTTTTCTTTTGGTTTTACACAAAACCGAAGAAATCTATCATAAAAAAAAAAAAATAAAGAATAAAATTTAAGATCAACGAGCGAGTTGAGAAAAATTTTTACGCCTGTTTTCATAACGTTTCGACACACGTTTTGTTATATACCGTCGAAGAAGTGAGGCTGTGGTCCAGTAGGTGGAAGCAGCTCTCACGGAGATGATCTCAGGAACCGAGGTGAATAGATCGAAACTCTAGTATCGCTCATCGCTTATAGGATTGGTAATAAAAAATAAAACCGAGAATCTTATATATCGAGTCAAGATAATTTATTTGATTTACCTGTAATTAAATCAAAAAAAAAAAAAAAAAGAACAGAAAAAATATACCAGGGACGAAGATTAAGTTGTATATTTTATAGAGATGTATATAATTTATATACGGGGGGTATTTAATAAATTTTGCATAAAATATTTTAACTTTAATATTACAGAATATTGCTAACGTGAGATTTTAAATAGTTTTTATAATTTTACATGTACGTTCTATATGATTTTATATATCAAGTTTATACATATATATATATATATATATATATATGGCTGTATATAGTAAAAGGTCGGGGTCACAAGTCCGAGAACTCTCTGTTCGAGCTCCTTTATTCTTCTTCTTACTTCTATACGTATATTTGCGTGGGTGTTAGATCCTTTGACCTAAGCCGCGTACTATAGAGATTATCTGGAATAATCTTACGCTATCGGTCACGATCCTTGAGATCTTTGATCTTACCCCAAGATACGATCGCGTTTTACTATCTTTTTCTTCTCGTTCTTTTTTTTCTTTCTTTCTTACGGTGTCTTAGTTAGTCAGTTATTATTACAGACGTATAGGTTGGCAAAGCGAGCTGCGGATATAAATTATTTTGTGATCTTCGAAAGGATTATCATACGATTTTTTTTTTCTTTCTCTTTAGATAATCGAAATACCTAGATATATATATATATATATATATAAATTGCGTAAAATTATGGCGATACCGTTTAAAATCGTATAGAAAGTTGATATTAAAAAAATTTCTTAATATTTCCTTCGTTTTCTTTTTTCTTCTTTTTTTTCTCCTTGATACAAATTTATTATTGGTCTCAGGTCAGTCGAGGCAGCTCTTGCTTTCTCCGAAGACATAAAAACCAAAAAAAACATTAATATTTAATAAATAAAATATATATAGTATATATACATATATTTACCTATATAGAAGGAAAGAAATCGAACTATCATTTTTATTAATACAGAAACTTGACTGCAGAATATAATCTTCTTATTCTGTATCTAGTTTAACGTATAGACTTGTATAAATATCATAAAACCGCGTTGGTATAGTAATAAACGTGGGTTAAATAGTTTTTTCTTTTGTATTTCCTCAAGGTTTCTTCCATCTAGACGTTAATTGCTATTTCTGTTGTAAAGAACCAAAAAAGAGAAGAAAAAGAAGAAAAAAATGAAAAAAAGGAAAGAGAGAAAGAATTGAGACAAAAATAAAGAAAAATTTGTTATACACTGGCAACGTGGGTAACGTAGCCGCATATTTCTCTCTCTCTCTCTCTCTCTCTCTCTCTCTCTCTCTCTCTCTCTCTCTCTCTCTCTCTCTCTCTCTCGGGGGGGGTGAAATAGTTCAAGGTTCTATTATATTGCATCTAATTAAGACGTGGAGATGGTTAATCAGCGTTATATACCATAGATGACTTTCGTACTTTATCATCGGCAATGACTCGACCTACTGTAATTACCGTGGACTGACTTGCCAGCGAGATGTAGGTACGAGTACCTACATACATACGTACCTATATAATACATACTCCGTGTACCGAGAATGAAGAGGAGAAGAGGAAAACGCGGTTTGAAATATTAACGAGCTTATAATACGCGTTGCAGATGTATGTATATACACCATATAACATATACACGTATATTATATATATATCCGTCCGGTTGAATCGAGCCTATGGTCAATTTTCAGACCGTATGTATGAATGTAAAAATTTAGAGAAAACAAAAATAGAAGAAGAAATTATCCCAAATTTATCAAAAATTTAATTACTAGATATGGGATCGATCGTGAGGCGAACTATCTTATACGCGTTTATATAGTAGCCGCGGTGACCCCATCGCGTTCCAAAATGTCGACTTTCGACCTTTAGATCGTAAAATAATTTATCTACCATTATGGATACGTTTATGTGTCAATACATACGAAGATTTATACTATATACACACGCCTATATGTATTCATAGATATGTATGTACATACACGAATGGTTTTTCTCGTATACCGCGTGTACGGAATTCATGTCTCGAATTGTAATGAGAATCATATATATTGTTGAGATAATACTTTCTCTTTGCAATACGGGTAGTTGTCGCAGAACTACCGTTGTTAAAATCTCCTCATCGGGTTTATTATCGTTTCTATGTACAGCCGGAGATCTGAAGACGAGAGACTCCGAGAGAGAAAGAGAGAGAAGGACTTATTAGAATCCGTTAAAGGTTAATTCATTTCAAGATATAGCCAATAAATTATCAGTAACACGTATAGTTGTTCAATGCTGCGCGATATTTTCCGCGCAAACAAATACTAATCAAGTCAGGGTACGGGTATATATACTCCGCGGATATATTTCGCGACATTTCTCCTCATTAAAGCAGCAGTACTTACGCCAGAAAAAAAATGATCAACTTGCTCTATGGGATTATTTTTTATTTCTATAAGTCACCCTGTAAGATAGATGAAGCAAGAGAGAGAGAGAAGGAAAATCCTAGAAATTTGATTCCAGGTTCGATAAGTCTCGGAAATTCAACTCTTTCGTGTAATTTGGAACACTGGCGCCAGTCCTGGTCCCAGTCCCAGTCCGAGACACTGCATGGAGTTTGAGTAAAGTAAAAATTTCAAAATAATTAAAATATTTAGACGCGAGCGACGAGCCAGAGGTCTAGACGCGAACGGGGACATAAACAATAGTCAGGAATGTCACTAGATACTATCTCACGACTTTTATGCTTTCTTATACCGGCCACACCGGCTACACGGGATCAGGTCAACTCGCCTACATGTCATAAGTAAGCTAATCCGACATCTACAAGTCGAGTTTATTTGGGCAGATAGAGACACTTTAGGGGTAATATGATACTTGCCCTCTAATGATACGCGGCCAAATTTCATCTTCTCTTTTCGACTCTTTTATTTACCCCATTATTATTATTCAGGGAGGCTGGGTCGGAGTTCCGAATTTTTAGCAAGTTCGGAACGATCTAAATTCGGAATATTAAAATCGGGAGTGACTGTAGAGTCCAAGAATACGAAAATTTCATCGAGGGGAACGATGATCCACAAATTTTCAAATCGAATATATGCAGACTTTCTAAAAACTGTGATTTTTTTCTATTGACAAAAATCAAGAAATTATCAACCGTGAGTGAAAAAAAAAGGTGAAGGAGAAAAAGAGAAATGAAAAAAATGAACAACATTTCATTGAAATATCTAACGTTTATTGTTATTACGGTGTCATAAAAGGACATATCCAGTATAAGGTACCTATTTGCAATATGTTAGCGTCTTGAACAAGGTGCTTGGTTATAAAGACGGTCGATTTATCATAATATCATTCGACCATAAGGGAGAGATTCATTTATATTTATGAATTAAATATTTATCATACCGTCTCGGACTATAGAGGCGCTTCTCTCTACAGCCATATCAATTTGTTCGCGGGTATGTATGTAGCCACGTACTGTAAGTACCACGCGCCTTGTCCGAGTGGAGTTCCCTCGCTATTAACTAAAGTCCCATATAAATATATATACATACATATACCTGTATATATATATATATGTAAAGAGAAGATCAGAATTCCACGCGAGTATATAATTTTAATAAGATTAAATTTAACCCTGAATAATTATCGTCGCGATATATTCGATGATTAAACGTCAAATCGGTGTGAAAAATTTCAAAAAGAAGAAGAAAAAAGAACCACAAAATAATTAGAAAACTTTTCAACCGCCAAAAAATTCGATAACGTTTTTTCACGGATTCCAAATTCGACTTTTTCATCCGAAACTGGTTTTATTTTATTTTATTATTTTTTTTTTCGAGTTTCTTGTCTCACTTTCTCGTTCATCTATATATTATATATCTTACTTACACCTAGATACAGATATACGTATTATGCAGTGTACCGCGACCCTTGAATGCACCTGTCAATGATGATAATTCACAGCTTCATTGACCCAAGGATCAATTGGTAAACAGAGATTCTCAGTTAAGTTATAACCAGCTATATGTGTACCGGGGTGTAAGATAAACGATTTAAAATAAGAAATGAAAAAAATAAACTCTCCTATTTGACAATCGCTGCTGCAGTGGATATGGGGAGCCGAGGTTAATGAGACACGATGATTGGCTTTGAAGATCCATCAGCGTAGTGACGTTGATCAATTTTTCTACACTCGCTTATTTGCATACAACGCATATGTACGTATATATGTATATATACCTATGTATATATACGTATGTATAACATCTCTATACATATGAATAACCGTTTCACTCGCTCGCTCACTCGTTCGAGATCTAAGAAAGGAAAATTAATGTAAAATGACTATAGACGAACGGACAATTATAATGTTCTCTTATACAGCATATATTCAGTGTTCGATTTCAAACTTGGAGAGAAGAAAAAAAAATCCCAAAAACTAAAAAATATATAGTGTTTTATATACATATTATATACTTGTGCGTAGGTATATACAGCTGTGAAAGTTTACGACGATATATGAACAAAAAAACAAAAGAAAAAAAAAAAAAAATCGATTCTTTAATATCGTCTCCAACGTTTTACTAATTTTTTTGTTTTTTCTTCTTCTTCTTCTTTTCATTCATCTGACAAACCCGCGTCAAAGTTTCTATACTTGGTATAAATAATTCGATCCTCGATCCCGGTGCTCCGATAGACTGATGCAGTAATAATCTTAGAATCATGTACGTATCCGTACGACATATCGCCCTGGTCTTATATACCGATACGTATATGTATAGTGTATATATCTATCCTACCTACATCGTTAATCAAATAACCTTTCAGGGTCGTGTTCGTCGTTGATCTGGCATGAAATTCTCGTTCTTATATATATGTATATATTATATATGATTGCGGTTTGCAAAATATATATCCATCGATCCATCCGTCCGTCCCATCTCATCCCGCGTCCATCGTGTCTGTATATGAGATTTCTGGCGTATATATATTTGTCAAAAAAAAAGAAAAGAGACCAAAATTTTTTTTGAAAAATGGAAAAAAAAGTTTCGCAAAAGTACGGAGAAAAAAATTGCAAAGAAAAAAAAATGAATAAATAAATAAAAATACAGAGATGGAGATATATCGCTTCTGAAATGAAACTGTTTTTAGTCGTAAAATATAATGCGTATTATAAACTTGTACCAACCGACACATATATCGCCTACCGTCTCTTGAACAATTTCTAAATTCTATATAGTTATAGTGTTGCACGTATGCGTCGTTCTCGGTCTTATACATTTATGTAGGTATATGTACGCTGGGGCGCGATGCGAAGCAACGCAACGCAACCCAACGCAACGCAACGCAACGCAACGCAACGGAACGGCAACTTTGCCACTTTCAGTTTAAGAATTGTAAAATTGTCCGACTAAGGAAAGCTAGAGGAGCTAATAAGAGGCCTAGTGTCGTAAAGATAAGATTATATTATTCATATATATTGATGAGAGCCAAGAGCCAAGAGCCAAGAGCCTCGTAGGTATTGCTTTGACCGCAAACAGCACAACGGTCCGTCACATACACGAGCATGTACGATCTTATAGTTAATACCTTCGTCTTGTTTAAATTTAAATTTTCTTCAAATTATCCGAACCCTGAAAATTGCCTCAAATTCGTTGAAAACAAAAAAAAAATAAAAATTAAACAGAAAAATATTGTGCTTCGTAATCTCGACAAGCGATAACCTATAGTATAGGTAAATCTTTGATCCTTTATAATAACTTGCATTAGACACGGACACGGGACACATTACGGTATGTAGTTGGAATTTTTTATTTCAACCAAAACGGAGAAAATAGGTGGGAGAGAGATAATGGCGTAGAAATGGGACAGAAACGTGATACTCTCAATAAAATGAACCAGGTATATAGATATAGGTATATGTACATATATACGTGCGTGTATATGTATGTAAGTATAGAAAGGGTGATGGGAGTCCGAGCGCCGAGGATGATGCTACGCGACGAGGCGAAAATAAAGTAAAATGAAATAATTGATCAGTTTAACCATAAACATCGCAAGGACGCAAATGAGTCGTTAAAACCTCGAGTTTACCTCCCGCTGGGGTACCTCTTCGAGTCTCTCTTCTCTTCCCGCTATCCTTACGTGATATCTTTCGCTTCAAATACATACCATACTTACTCGAATTAAACCTCTACTCGGTTTTAAAAAGGTACGACCCTCCGTGTTTCCTCTCAGCTATAAAGATAATAAAAGAGGCTAAAAACGATTTTTTTTTTCCCCAATACTTTTGTCGTTTTCGTTTTTTTTTTTTCTTTTTTACAACAATTTTCTCCGCTCCGGTGATAGACGATCGTTAAAAAAAAAAAAAAAAAAAATGCAAAATTTGGGGACAAATTTCGAGCTAAATAGTATATACATCATAGAAATACTATCGGAGCATTAGATTAGTGTGTCGTTTTTAGTATCTCACGATAGCGTGCGGTGTAGTTCAGTCCAATGCGATGCATAGCGGTTCGAATGATAATCTAGTATTATCAGAGAAGTATATGAAACTAATTGGCAGTGGGGTAACAATTTCTGCGCAAGTTAATTATACGCGAACTTTGACCTGACTCTCTCGGCTTATTCCTCGGGCCCTGTACTCCGTACGGCATTGCCTGTTCTGCTGGCAGTGTCACGGAAAGTGAGGTAAAGTCACGTGGACGGCATAAACGTGACACGGCGTGAAATACCCTCATAATAGGCGAAGTCGGTGCGTGCTCGCGCTCCGCCACCGAGGACTTGACCGCGATGACGACGTTTCACCGTAGCTGCAGTTTGAGAAAAAATAAAAATAAAAAATAAATAATAATAATGATAAATAAATAAATGAGTAATAAAAATAAGAAACGCAATGAGAGAGTTGAACCAAGAATAATAAGAAGCAAGAAATAAGAGATTAAAAATAAGATGCAAAAAGTAGGAAGCAATAAATTAGAAATTAGATATAAGAAATAAGAAATAAGAAATAAGAAATAAGAAACAAGAAATAAGAAAAGAGAAATAAGGAATAAGGAATAAGGAATCAAGAGACTCGGTAGAGTCCCGAGCCTAGTTATATGAGAAAAAAAAAATTCTCTACTAACTAAGAAATAAGAACTAAAAAATAAGAAATACCAATTGCTAAAATAAGTACGAAAAAGTCTTAACCCTGCTGTTGCACTGGCACAGTGCTATTACAGTGCAAATGTAACCGTCGTCATTAACGATCATACGCGACGCACGTAGGTAGGTGTACCTACGTGAGACGGTACAATATGGCAAAAAGTCAATGAAAAAGGTGGAAAAATTAAAAACTAAAACCTTGCAGCCTCGCCTTATACCGAGGACTCCGAGTACCAATTTTGTGCATGTACATACATCTAGAATGGCTAGCATCACCAGTTAAAATCATTCGGACTTAAGTTATCAACTTCGGACTGTTTAAACTCTCTGAGTTCATTGAAACGGGTATACGAGTACATATATACAAATTCATGTCAAAAGCTGATTCCCTCTATCAATTTCGCCGCAGTTATTCTTTTTTTTCCACCATTCTTTCTCCTTCTTTTATTGGCTTTTACTCAAGACGTGCTAGAGGATGGATCACCGGTGAATCAATCCTCGATTTCTCGACTGTGTGCAGATATAGTCTCGCGATGAAAGGGATAATATCTCTATTAATAACGCGATTGCAGAGTGGTACGCTATCCGCGGAACAAGCTTGCGCTTCAATGTGTGCTATCAGATGTGTCCTTTATTATCAATTTATTTTTGATTTTTTTTTTTGCTTTATCTCATCGCTGTGCACAAAGAGGAAGAGATCATCCGTCAAGGAGAGGTATAAGGACCGGTTGGCTTCCCTCTACACGTATATGTAACATTTTTTTACCTAATAATCCTCAAGGATGAACCTTGCGCGTTAGACATAAGACGTGGCTGTTCAAGTATAGGAATCGGTACAGACAAGTGTGTATAAAAGCTCATATATGCGTATAGGACTTATATTACACACAGATACGTGTATGTGTTATACAGCTGTTAGTTTCTATGCGGAATCTGCACCCACACGATCATCGTGCACAGGTTTCCAAGTTCCAGCTCGCTCCTCTTCGCCTTGATCGGCAACGACCAGAAACCCGCTGAATAACCTTTGACCCTCGGGCAGGTGAGGCGCAATTTTTAAACAATCACACACCCGATCCAGGGACAAGAGTGTTGGATAGTTTTCTCGTTAGCTATTGGTCGCCAGTTGGCCAGTGACGGGAATGGAGGCCATCTGCAAGGCGCGTATATCTCCCACCCTAGGTATACCCCTTTCATGCGTTTGGAATCTCCTCGGCCACATCCTATCTACACGTATATATACCCTACCTCTATGTATATGTATAAGCGATTGCAGAAATGATATCCTAGGCGTGATTAATAATTACGACTAACAAATCGTCCGCATGAATACGTGAACCCGGGTGTGTTCCTGCAGCGGATCGATAAGGGAAAATAATATTAACCAATCGCTGAATAAAGCCGGATTATTATTACTGATGTATACAGGATGATAGTGGATCTGTAGATGGATACAGAGGTACCTACATACATACATATATACGTGACTTGGATACCAAACGACGAATTATTTAATAACATATTTTATTACGAACCAGGATATCGGATTAAAATTTATATATAAAAAAAAGAAAAGGTATAACTTTCATCCGTTGAACAATATGATGGTTTCGAAGTGTATATGTAGTATATGGTGTGCCAATTGTGAATCTCCTTGGGTATATTATTAATATACCAAGGCAGACGTGTGAGAATATAACTCGTGGCTCGTTCGATAAACTGGACAACATTGCCGCGGTATAATATAAGAAGCACGTTTTTTTTTTAATTTATTTATTTAATTTCTTCTCTCTTCACATCTTGAGTAAACCTTGTCTGAAGGTGGACGATAAGGACAAACAACATGTTAACTGTTTATTAAAGTAAGAAGGTTGTGCAAAATTCTCGAAAGAATATCGTGCGCAGTGGCTATATACTATTTTTTTATTTTATTTTTTTATATAATATCGTTTAGTCTCTTCTTCATTTTTCTTTGTTTCTACAAAAGTGCTTATTCGTGTACCTGCCTACATATATCTACCTCGTTTATAGAGCTCGCGATCGAGTACGCTAGACACCTGCAGTATAATATCAATAAAACGACCAGACGATATGATGAAGAGGAAGAAGAAAAAACTGCTAAAAAATTGAGAAAAAAAAAAACCAATTTTGTTTTGTTTTTTTCATAAATGAGTTTGGTAATGAGAAACAAGGACGACTCGACCCTATAGTCTTTTATAATTATAATAAGAACTATAAACTCGATTTGTGATGTTGCAGTATTCTTCTTTATTATTTCGAAATCGGTATAATCATATGAGTTATATCGTTTTTTTTTTTTTTTTTTTTTTTTTTATTATTTTCTCCTATTTTCTATTCATTTCATTACCATTACCATTACCATTACATTAGTTTATTTCATTTATTTTATTCTCTCACATATGTATGTATATATATAATATATCATATATACTTGTAAATTTACCTATATACTTATGGCTAAGTACCTTACACTGCAGCATCAGCAGCAGCAGCAGTTATTAAAGTCGTTAGTAATGAGATTTTCTGACAATGAGTGAGTTATGGTTGACTCGATGACACTGCAAGGACCATACATAATATTATACATGAATAATAGGAAAATGGCCATAGTTCAGACTATCGTCTGTATATATGTATATATATAGCGTGTATATACTCAGATTTTATATATATAAGTGAAGGGATTCAATCAGTTTCTCTTCTTATTCATCTTAATGAGCCATATACATATGTATGTGTATATATATATACCTATAAACCGTTTGTCTTTTACTCAATATTAATAATAATTTAATCATACATATGTATACACGTGTACATATATACTTGGGTATATGCTTCAGAAGTCTTCAATTGCAGAATAATAATCGTCACGTTCCTAATCTCAAATTACTCGCCCTGATAGATATACCAGATCTGAAGATATTATCAAGAGACTCGGTAGAGTCCCGAGCCTAGTTATATAAAAAAAAAATTTGCTATTCATTTATGACAGATAGACTCTTATAATGGCATTAACACCGTGTCCAAGTTAAGTGAAAATTGTCTTTCGTTTTTGTTTTTTACGAGAAGGATAGATAATCGATTTCCCTTATCTGAAGAAAAAAATTAAAAATCCAGAATCCCTTCTCTCCGAGGGTTGAACAAATGAAAATACTTGCCTGCGTAGACAAAGTGAGACTCGGTGTAGTCCTGCAAGCCCGCGGAGAGATCTTTTGGGCATTTAGGAGGGCGGCCCGGCCGGCTACCCGCTGAGATCATTTGGTGACACGGACTGTGCACCGTGTTGTGTTTTATTTTATTTTATATTATTTTATTTTATTTTATTTAGTTTTTACGTTGACGTTGTTTCGTTCCCGAAGCTCCTGCAGGTATAGGTATATGTATAGTATAATATACACCAAGAAGGAGACGAGGCGCTGGATCGACCCCCGTCGAGAACCGTCCAGCTTTCTTGGGCGCGGATTAATGGCCGAGTCTTTAATTGCCGCAATGAATGAGAATGCTTGACAGTCGCTTAAAGGAATTATGGATTCGAATCCACCAGCAGCGTTTAAACCTTCGTCTTGTTCACCGCTTGATCCGGACGGCCACCGTAGCCAGGTGTAGAATGAGGTAACAGGCTCCCATGACAGATAAGATTACACTAAGATACGCGTGCAGGGGTTGGTATTTTCTGAAACCCGGATTTAGGCCTCAAAAAGACAAAAACTCTAATATTTTGTCTTAAATACGTCAAATTTTTTAACTTACAATATAAATATAATAAACTAGCGCCGGATTATGCCGTTGCCAGGGTCCTCCTCCTACTCTTCCTCATCCTTTGTCATCAATTTATCGAATTAACAACGGGTTTCAATCGGTCGTCACTCTACCAGGTAGACTAAGACGTGGCCAGGTCAGGAGAGCAGAAAAACAAAGAACCGATTGGGTTAAACGCCTTTTCCTCTCTAACCCCTCCCGCTTAATTGTTTTCAATCGATCCATGGGCCATCGATGATCCGCCGATTCGCACCGCTTGCACACACACTAAATTTATTATGATCAAAAGGACCGACTGTGCAGTTCGGTCACGGTCTATAACCGATGTTCTAAAGAAATGGTCAAAACTATTGATGGGTGACAGACAGACGACGTATCTGTACAGAATACGTTCCAACTATTCGTTGATTTTTATCTTTATCGATAAAACGGTATATATCTATCGGAAATTTTCTATACCATTGAGTAATCTAACTGGACCCAAAATCGATTTTTTCAAGCTTCAGTCTCTTCATTGACCAGTGTTTCGTTTTTTCTTACAATTTTTTGCAGACTTCATTCTCGAACTTAGACAAAATTTTGCAGTTCCAGTAACCCGGCTTTTGATAAGAAATCTGAATTTTTTGAACACAGAGTTCGTTGAGAATTCAACGAATGGCACACAGCTTTTTTGTTCTCGTTTTTTTGAAATTAGCTCGATCTTTACGCGAACGAAATGATTTCGATGATGGAATCGAACTATTGTAATTCGCAGCCTCGTCAAATATATTCTGAACAATTGCTTATTAGTATTGTACATACATAGACACTACTTTCTAAGAGAAAAGATCATTACAAAGAGAGAGAGAGATAATAAAATAGAGAATATCATTAACGAACGGTTTCTTTTTGGCGATAATTGACAGACGGATATGCTATTTTTGGAAGCATCATATACAGACATACTGTTATGATCTTACTGTACTGTACTGTACTGTATCGGTTATTCCTGCTAGCTTTGTGTATGATTTCGACCCGCAATGGGTCAGGGCGTCAGGTGCGGCTGACCCTGAGGTCTGGACGTGAGAGAGCCGATGGGACCTGCCGACGAAGGTTACTCTGCGATGATGTATGCCCACATACCTTGTGAAATTCTGGTATTGCCTGTCAAGTTTAGTCAGTCGATGGCTGCAGCCTCGCCGAAAATTAGGTACTTACTTACCCGACCATATCTACCTACCTTTTCGCTTTAGCCTATAGCTGCAGTGATTCATTATCTAATAAATTATTATTCCTAAATACTTTATTGCTATCCAAGAATCGGACATTTCTCTCCCATCTCTCTCTCTCTCTCTCTCTCTCTCTCCACGTATCTTCAAAATTTAAGCAAACCTTTTCGTCTTCTTCTTCTTATGTTTTTTTTTCATGAATAAAATAAGGATTACCGAGTCGGTTTAACTGTATCGATTATTAACCTGACAGAAGAGTAATTAATCCGAAACTTTGACGGATATACGATACAGATTTTTTTCCTTTTTTTTTTTTTGGTAACAGTGTAGGCGTCGATCTCTGACCTATGGTGTAGATATTTTTCATATACGCCCTACTCGTACAGTAACATTTGTTGTATAGAATTTTTTTCGTTTTTTTCTCTCTCTCTCTCTTTTCTTAAGAATAATTTAGCTCGCAATAATTTGTCAGGCTTTGATTAAATGCCTTGAAGAAATTTCTACGCCGTAGGATAGTGGGTACGTATATATATACACGTTTATCTCGAAGTATATACCGCGGGTAGGTGGTGGGATAGGTACATACTCGGTTATATACTGTATTTAAAATATGTTATTGAAACTGGCGTTTAACTTTTGACAGTTTAACAACGGGCCGGACGGGCCTCTTCGCCTCGCTTCTCTCTCTGTCTTGATAATTATTATTTTAATGAGCTAATTTTCACCTCGGTCAATAAGGTCTCGTTTCTATATACCGAACCAAAATCGGATTTCGAGTACGTACTTCAACTCTTTAACATGATCTTCGAAAGCCTATCTATTCGTCTTCGTATCGTTTTTAAACGAGAAGAGGCTTGCAAGCCTCTGCCTTGCATAAGATTCTCCCGGGTTCCTCGGACTGGGGACAGTTTGGAAAATAAGGCATCAGAAAAAAGAATGTCAGAAAACGTAACTTCCATAACTAATGAAAAATCGTAGAGCACGCGGAGAGCTCTGGGTACTTTGGTGTATAAAAAAATCGATGACCGCAACGTTTTGTATATGAACAACAAAAAAAAAAGAGAGAAAAAAAAAAAAAAACGATATTATACGCCGTTTTACATTTTTAACCGCCATTTTCAATATATGTATGTAATTCATTCAAAATGGTTGAAAACTTAACTGAACTTACGTCACCCGATGACGTAAATTATCATCTCTTGACAGAGTTCTAATTGTTTATCGTCACGCGCTAGCGCGCGCGCGCGAGCTCCCGCGCTCACCTTCTTCGCTTTACATTATTCCATATTCCGTTTCACTTAATTATACAAACATCCATAACTACCTCTAATACCTATACATATATTATATAGACATATATATATACATATAAAATTAAATTCTAATACCAAGGAGAAGAAAAAAAAAACAGCGCGAAAAAATTCATACTTCACATTAGTTCGTGGTGTTATTTATTTCTTAATTAATCAAGCGAGTGCAGGGGGTGAGGGAGGGATATGCGTCTTCAGAAATGAGTAAACACTTATATGATAATCGGGTATATATTTATTTTCCGAAAAATGAAACTCTATAATTATAATCATAAGGAAGAGTCTGCAGTTCCTTCTTCTATATAAATAAATTATTATAAATAAATGAATAGGTGAATATAAAACTCAAAAATTCTTTTAATGTCATGTCAAAAATGTCATGTCAAATGATGTGAAAATTTTTTCAGTCAGGGAAATGGTATCTGTCGCCGCCTTACTTGATGCAACTGAACATATAAGTGGTTTTAATTGCCTTGAAGTTGGCAAAAAATTAGAGCAACCTCTGCTCGAGTGTTCTTTTCCACGGGGTATAACAATGTGTCAAATTTTTCATTACAACCACTTGTATGTTCAGTTGCATTAAGTAAGGCGGCGACAGATACCATTTCCCTGACTGTACATACTTGGCGCGAGACTCTACCGAGTCTCTTGATATCAAATGTTAAATTGCGACTATGGCTGTAGGTGATTTCTGCAATATTTTATTTATTTATTTATCTTGTCAAATACCATATCAAACTCAAATCTATATACATATATATACGATATATCTACAGTTTGAAATCATACATACATACATATTACCCATACTTTTTCCTCGGACACAAGATACGCCCTCTGCAGTGTCCGCGGCACGCGTTCTCCTCGTACAAGCCGCGACCCTACGACCCCCCAGGTAACCTCCGATGCGATAGATGGACCTCGAGCACACATACAAATAAGAATAATTGAATATCGATAATAATGAGAGAAAAATCAAGTCTAGGAGTCGCAAGGATTATATGAAAATGAAATCAAAAACGAGACGATTTTTCTTTTCGTTTCATTTCTTTTTTTTTTTTTTTTGATTAGTCCATTTTATACTCCTAGGCTTTATCTCGGTCTACTTTACGAACCCTCTCGGGGTCGTCGATTGTTCAATAAATCTCTTCTAATTTATACTATCACAGTCGTCAGCTTCCTGAGATAATAATTATACTGCAGTCTTGTTTTTTTTTTTTCTTTCTGGTATTTTTTTTCTGAGTTTTGGAGATAGATATATGATCCTGTGAGTACCATACCTTCCACAGCATAGCATCGCATCGCATCGGATCGGTTTAATAATTTAAGGACGGCGCCACCTGTCACCTCGTCTATGCGTGGACACCGTGGGACGTCTGACTATTTCTAAGAGACAAAACTCAACCTCGATCCTTTACCTTATATATATATACCTACGTATACATATATATACATACAAGTATGTATACATACATATAACAATTTTACCTTCATTGTCTTAGCCATCTTATATCCCGGGAATAAACGCTAGTCGTAAACATCCGAAAGTCCAACAGGCCCTCGTAAACGTCTTAAGCGGAGTCAAACTCCGCAGGGGGTGATGCGCCATTGCCAAGGTGGAAGGAATTGACCTTTTTAATCCCCTTCTTAATTTTTATTTATTTTTTTGGGGGTTTTTTTCTTGAGATTTTCGTTTCTTTTTTTTTTCTTATCGCACTTCAGAATATAATTAAACCAATTTTCTAATTAATTGATCCATTTTTGAATTTTCAAATGGTATATATATTTATGATTATAATCGTTGGGAATCTGAAATAAAAATACATATATATGTATTCGAAAAGAATTTATTTCTTCTTCTTATTCTTCGTCTTCTTCTTCATCTTCTTGTTTTTTTTTCTGATTTACAGTAGGTGATTCCGTGCTAGAGATAGAAGGAGACATTGAAATTTATGGAATAGTTTTCTCTCGCAGGACTCAGTCAGTTTAAGTCCAGGGTCTTATTATTGCTCTGAAACTGAGGGGTTTGAACCAAAAAACAAAACAAGAAAAACAGAAAAAGAAAAGTCAAAAAATAGGTAAAAACTAAAATAAAAGATCCAACAACCTGCGCGGGGATATAGGCTTATATTATATTTTAATAGGCGACTGGGGTTTGGATTTGTGATCGCAATTCCGTGGGAATAAACACAGACAGTAGTATGTGTACAATACACGTATATACCCACATACATACCTATATAAAATCTGAAATAAAGTATAATTGAAATAGGTTATTAAAACGTTCCGATATCAATGCATAGACGTACAGGAAAAGAAAAGCTGGATACTGGTGCTGCAGCCCTCGTCGTTATAAAATTTTATTGCCAATTAGTAATGGTCTGACTTAATTTACATATACGCGTATAATACATATATATATATATATATATATATATATACCTATATAAATATGTATATGTACTTATATTTATTTTAGTAATTTTGAATTCGGTTTATTCATTCTATCTCATTCCAAAATTTTGTTAGAATATATTTCTCTCGCATCAGTCCTTTCCACCGAACTGGGCACAAAGTATGATTATCATCATACCGTATATGGTATAGGTATACACAGGGATGCCCGTACATCAACGATGTTAATAACAAATCGATCGACTAATTCGTTCGGCACGCGCTCAACGCGCACCTGTCAACTGTAATTTATTCATTACCTTGTTGTTTATTCGTTTTAATTATAGTTGAAGTAATTATTACTGTACGGATGAACGGACTTAGCTTGGCTTAGCTTAGCTTTGCTTGGCTTGGCTTGGCTTAACTTATGTTATAACCATTGCCCAACCTTAACCTATGCCCGAAGTTTACCCACGCCGAATTATTACATATCTGCACCTTGAATATATAGAAGCCTTGTTAATTAATACTCGGTTTAATATTCATCACATTACCCACGATTATTCCGATTTTTAAAGACAAAATAATCGTTTTACGTATGTACAATTATCTTCAATTTTTATACTCTCAAGAAAGTGTATATAACATTCGAAAATTCTAATAGTTCGGTTAATTCGAAAACTTCGAATCCTTCGAGTAGTTTAATTTAAATTTTGAATTTCTTCTTCCTTGTTTTTTTTTTTCTAGAAAATATCTCGAATTTTTCAAAGTTTTTGGTATCTTGTTTGAGGCAGCCTATCAAAGATCTGAGCATGGCTTATGTTTGATGGTTTCAAATTTGTGTTACAACTAGTTATCCAAATGTATATAAAAATTTGAATCATTCGAACCATAAGACATTTGAAAATTGGAATTATTCGCAGTCCCCAATCGTGTCTACAATGTGTATATACCAATGTGTGTTTTTCATCAATCTATATACCAACTATAACGTTGAACTTTGTGTAAGTAAAGCATCGACTAACCAGTCCGTAAGTTTGATTGATCTCTGCCCTTCGGGGTATAAGAAAACGAGTACCCGAAGCTCGTTAAAAGCCCGCACGCGACCGGACCAGAGCTACGGGGACGACGTGAACTTAACGGACGCAAATTAATGAACAAATAGAATAAATACGTGGCGATAATTGGACCATCAAATCCTCCAGACCCAGAATTAATGGCTCAAGTTTCAATTTTTTCCCATCTCTTTCTGTATCTGTACAGAAAAAAAAAATATGAGATAACAGTTTTTGAGATTTTTTTTTTTTCTTTCTTCGGCTCGCTCGTTTCTTTGCTGGCTCTTCGGCGCAACGTAGACGCGAAATGAAATGATAGTTTACACTGTTGATAAATGTAGCGTGAAAACAAAATTTGCATTCAAAGAGCAAGTGTACACGGTAGCCTCACTTTGCACCTTGGAACTCTTATGGAGTTCTCCGGGTAACACGTACCCTACCCCCTATACGGGAGAGTGAGCGAGTGAGTGAGTGAGTGATGTTATTTATTTGAAATCTTCTTTTCCTTTATGGCGGAAAATTAGCGAGAGGGGCCTTGTGAATGTCGTAGCCACTTAGACCGGTATATGCATTGAAAAAGCTCTTTTTAATTCTACTACTACGACACGCCTTCCTTTAGACTTCCTTAGCGCTCCTTAACACGTTCGACCTCTTTAGTTAGAGAGAAGGTCGGGTATATATCTCTACAGCACGGGTATGTATGTATGTATGTATGTACCTACGTTGTACATACGTATTTATGTACGTATGCAAGAGTAAACAGGAAATCTTAATTAATGTGAAACCGAGCTTCGTGTTTACATGACATATTTCTATATATATACGCCTCGCCATAATGTAGATATATACGTCTACCTATACCTTAAACCTACTACCAAAGAAGCAAATCCTTTTTTCTAAACCAAACAGTGATCTCTATATCCACGAATGCAGTGTCCATACTATTAAAAAGACGTAAGGTACTTGACCTTTCGAAGATATTTTTTCGTTTTGCTTTCTTTTTGTTTGGGTTAATTTTTTCTGCATAAAACCACTTTAGCTTTCGGTTTCCTTGATTTTTAACCCCCCATAAACTTTCTGAGTTAAGGATTTACTTTCAGGGCTGATACGAGCGAAGGAACGGGTCAACCCGCGTTCGCCTATAAGCCGTATGCAGCGATGAGATGAGATGAGATGAGAGGAGAGCAGAGTAGAACGAGAGGATGAACTCGAAGAGTAGGTAAGTACTTCCAGATATGATTCCTCGTAAAGTAAATTGCCTCGCTGTAACGGCGTGGGAGTAAATTACAAGAATAAATAAACGCGCGAGAGGAGAGAACGCGCGAACGAGACGAAGCGAACCGAAGGCTATGGCTATGGCTAAGGCTAAGGCTAAGGCTAAAGCTAAGGAGAATAAGGTTTAAACCTCTTTAAGTTTAGAATCCGAGTGTGGGCGCGACTCTGTCCAACTTCCCGTTTGGGAACCCCCCCGCCTGTACCCTACCTGCCCGTCTATATCCTCCTCTTTCACCTTTATATCTTTCTCTTTATTTATCTCACGGTTATATTCGGTGTAGAGGTATAAATACATACACAGCTATGTAACACCAATTTATCGATGTATTCATGTACCCCGTTGCGATAATAGACGACCCACGACTAATCCGCACCCAATATAAAAGGACGCGAACGCGTGACCGGATATATATACACCCGATGTATAAAGAGAAACGTTTGAACACTGCCGCGGATATATACCATATACGTATAGGTATGTAAAGAATTATCGAATGTATATCGAACCAAGAGAATAAGAAGAATAAAAAGTAAAATGAAGAAAGTTTAACCCCGCATCATATCGTGTCCCTCATTCTCATTCTTGGCTTGTATCATATGCCTAGAAGAAAAAAAAGAATCTTCGTTTTTTTTTTTTTCTCGATTACGAAACGTCGAACGTAGATATTCACCGTAATTAGTATCTCCGCGTGATTATAAGGACTTATAGTCATTGAAATACTCCAAGTATGGAGAGATCGATTTTAAACATCGACTCGAAGTAAACGAATTCTTTGAATAACGAATTTACTGAAGAATCGTATGTGTAATGATTATCATCCCCGCGGAGAAAATGACAAGAGGAAATCTTCCCGTCTCAAGATTTAGATCAAATTTGTTATTTTTGTCATATCTTTTTTTTTCTTCTCTTTACATGCGGGGGTGAAGAGTTTGGAGTAATTTAAATAAGCGCGTTCAAGATTTAACCGAAGAGGGCTGGTTTCGTTTCCAGTCTTAGCTACGTCGGTGGTCCAGCCGTTAATGCCTCAGTTTCTATGCAAACTGTCCGAGCGCCTTCATACTTTACGCATAACCGTGTATTAACATGGGAATGGTCAATGAGGCCGCACCGGTCCGATAAAGGGGTCTCAAGGCACATTTGAC
The DNA here is from genome assembly GCA_949628255.1 of Macrophya alboannulata. NCBI lineage: Eukaryota > Metazoa > Arthropoda > Insecta > Hymenoptera > Tenthredinidae > Macrophya > Macrophya alboannulata. The sequence continues at coordinate 15,539,683 of OX451212.1, forward strand.
GACGCCTAGCGCGTGATAACCATAAAATCCGAGGCTACGATGTAGTTTAGTGCAGTGCAGTATACACGTATGCAGTGAAAAGTCTATAGCGTAACGTTGCCGGTGTGATAATCTCGTCACAATAGGATTCTCGATGTACACGAATGCATATAATTTGTAGGACAAAATATCGTGCTCTCCATTCCAAACCAAACCAAAAAAAAAAAAAAAAATCGATCTTCCGACGATCTTCTTTTTGGATTTGTTTTTTTTTTTTTTTCATAAAGCTCGGTAATATCGGTTCGCAAGAGAAACGACAGAATGACGGTGTCCACGTTCTAAATTCTGGATTGGTCACTTAACATCAGAATTGTATATATCGAGGTGTCGGTAGACCGATCGTCACGTAGTTGGTCCGGCTCTCTACGTGACCCCAAGGATTCTGAGGCCAGCGAGTCAGAGTCAGCCTGTACGAAGAAGTGGAACTCGCCGAATGACATTAGCCCGTGTAGAATATGTATATAATGTCTTGGTGGACGGACGTGGTAGTGACTTATAAAAAAATATGACCATTCTTATATATGGTCTGGGTTAGGTGTAGCCGGCATTGTATCGCTACCAATAACAGGTCATTTTCTACTATTATATGATCAGGATTCGTGGCCGTTCAGTTCAGTATATATACCCACTCTCTCGCACATACATATGTACAGGTATATAATACGAGTAGGTATATCCATGACTCTCTGGTGCACGGAGGAGATAACGGAACGACGACGTCGCGGCTCAAAAGATCGGTTTAGGTATACCTATATATCGGCCACGGAGGAACCAGCCACGATAATATATACCGAAGAAACGAACTCGCGGAGTTGAGAGTATCGAGGATCAGGATGAGGATGAGGAGGCGTCTAGCAATCATGCTAACTGCAGCAATTCTTACCGATATCCACCGTGACGATATTATATCTACGTGATCGTCGTTTGTCCCGCCTTTAGATCTCATACAGGCGATAGAAAAAAGATAGAAAGAAAAATTGATAAGAGTTCGAAAAAAATTTCCAAAATAAATAGAAATATTTCTCTCGAATTTTTTCATCGTTTTTTGGTTTTCGGACCGGGGGAAGGGGGAGCAAAGTGGGCCTCAACTGAAGATAGGGAAATTTTTTGATTTTGTTTGCCTCGCAAATCTTTTTAATTAGAACTCTTCTTCAAAAGAAAATTTCGGTGCCGGGTTAAAGTTTTGATTATTAAAATTCGGAAATTGCAAAAAATTAATTTTCGAGTTTCGGAGTTTTGGGATTTTGAACTTCCAGTGTTTTTCGATTTTCCACTTTTTTGAATCGATTATGCAAACTTTCTGAGGAAATACACTTTCTAAAAATTGTCGAATCGGTGATATTAAAATTCGGAACTTTAACTTGGCTCCAAATTTTCAGAGAAAAAATATTTCTGAGCAAAAAGAAAAAACGAATTTTATCAATTTCAAGCTAATAATTCACATGTAATTAGTTCCGAGTTAAAGATGAATTAATATAAGGCTGCCGCAGTTTCGAAATGTATTTAATAATTTTTGAATTTTAAACTATAATCTTCTAGTGTGTTATATATGTAGTACGTAGTTAAACGGAGTTTATGATGAATTCATTTTTGACGTATTCATTTATTTAAATGAACAAAGTTTCTTAGTAAAATCATTAACGGAGGTTTTTATGTCTAATTCGTGTCAGAATATACTAGTTTTATGGTAAATTATTAGCATGATAGATGTGTCAATCTGTTTGAAGATAGTATAAACAGTTTTTTGAATATAAAATAAGAAGCGAGAATTAAGAAGACCAGAGAGAAAAAAAAAAAAAATCTTCACACTTTTTACCAGTTTTAAACAAATTTTTTTTTTTTTTTTTATTAAAATATAAAACAAATTCAAATTTTGCATCACTTCAAAAGTGAAATGAAAATTAATTACTCTATAAAAATTGCGAGGTTTTAAAAATCGTTTTAAATACCAAAATCCTTGAGTCTGATGATAATTTTTTTCTCGTTTTTATTTCTTTTTCTTGTTCTTTTTTTTTTTTTTTTGTATTGTATAATTACGATCGGCGTATGAGTTTCTATGGATGAGCTCGCTGCCCGTGACGGATAAATATTATTCAAGATTAGACGTTAGATTACGTCGTTGTGTAGTAATTATATTTTGACAAGGATCATCTCGATATTAATCGAATCTCATTTCTCGAAACTAGGATTACGATTTGTCTGCATTACCCAAGTAGCATATGCAGTCATCCTCGGAGAGTAAGAATAAGAATAAGAAGAAGACTGAGAAGTAGAAGGATAAGAAGAAGAAGAAGAAGTCGTTGGAAACGAGATTTCACAACCATGAAATCGTACGCTTCAACGGAATATTTTAAAACTTACCACAGCAATGCCTTAGCCAATGCATATGCCTTGGCACATGAAAAATAGACTCGTTAGCAGTCCTACTATAGAAATTGATCAGCCTATCCCTGCTTTTGACACAATCTAACCGGACACATCTTATCCATTTCAATATAAATTTATATATTCTTCTACATTATCTTGAACCGGAATAAAAATGATAAGAATAATTCTTGATAACCAAGAAGGAGAAAAAAATCGTATAGTGGAATGATAAAATTTTTCTTCGGAAAAATTTCAACGAAAACTAATCCCTCCTCTTTCGTTTAAATCATCCTTTTCCATTCTTACTGCACGGATATTATACCGAGTACGCGGAGAAAAGTGGAAGGTAGCGAATAGTCCGGAGCAAAGAAGCTGGAGGTCCAGAGTTCAACGTTACAAAGGATAAGGGGTTAAGCCACAAAGGCCGACCGCCGCATATCTGACCTGTCTGCTAAAATATTATAGATTAAAATATAAGGAGACCTCCTATTCGAGTGAAGTCGTACCATACGGCACGTTATAAATTAGTCTTGGTAGTTAAATAAATGGCGTTATTAAACTACCGACGCCGTTATTATCGCATATAATGCTGACAATAGATTAACTATACGAGGTTTTATCAGTTTAGATCACATGTGCAATGGTCCAGTGATCGTTATGACGTATGACCGTCATTAACTCCTATTTGCAACTCTGCACGAAGCCGTTGTTATATTCGTACTTATCTTCGTGACGTCTCAATTCGCGTTTAACAACGTTAACAGGGGTCTTAAAAAATCGGGATTTGTATCGAAAAAACCAGGAGAAAAGGTTTCTTCTAAATTCAAAACCGTGAGTCCCACCTTGAATTAAAAAAAAAAAAAAAAAAAAATCGCGGGTTTAAAGGATGTCGCAAATCTCGGCGTCGCGTCGGCAGGATTCGTTTAAACTTTAACTGCGCGAAGTATTGCCGCCGCGGCCGCCGCCGCGCCGGATCGGTTAGGAAGTCACGTATACCTTGCGACCTCAAGTATTCTGTACCTTCCAGGGTACGGTACCCTTGGGTACTTGAGCTGCAGTGATACTCGGACTATGAAATACGACCCAACATGTGACACCCCGGCTCGTAAGATTGGCTACTTTGTGAAGTCGTTCGGTACGTCGGCGACCTCTTCGGTGCGGTCGTCACCTCTACGGTTTAACGTGTCTGAGGAATAAGCCTTTCCCACTTTCGACCAAATATTATAATAAGAAACAACGGTATTATACAGTTTTTTTTTTTCTTTTTGGAATTGTATTCGTCTACATTTTGTCATTCTGTGAAATTTTGCATATATACGGTACGATATTCTATCCAATTGAAACAGAAGTACACTACCACAATTAACGAACAATAAAAAAATTAAATGAATCAATAAACAGACAAACGAACATATTTCGAGTTGGTTGAATTACATCAGCAGACTTTACATTCAGTCTTCCTCATATAAGTCAAAATTACGTAATTGAACTGGTAAACTGAAAGGATGTTAAATTTCGATACACTCGAAAGATTCTCGTACAGGTATCTCTATACGTACTTCGTAAAAAACGAGAAAAAAAGGCAAGAAAAAAAGATGGTAGACTTACAAGTATGTTTATTCTGATGGATTATATATACATACAGTAGATTACGAGCTTTACTGCTTGAATTAAACAGCTCGAAATGATCCAATGTCACGAAGAACTATCACCGGGGCATATCACGAGCGTAAATTGCTGCGGGTTAACCGCAGAAGCTTCCGTGTCCGCTTTGAAGACGATGATGCATTATATGTGTTTATTATATATCTCTTGGTAAAGTGATGTCCGTTTAAATATAAGGTGAATTTCTGATATCAAGAAAAGAGAGATTATAAATTCGGTTTTAAAAATTTCTTCGAAAAAACGAACTTTACGTGAAATTTAATCGAATATTCGAGCTTTCTTCAATCACGGATCTTAAAACGAATTATTTGCACACTTGTCTAATTTTCTAATCCATTACTTGAACCGTTCTTCGTTTAGTTTCTAATTTTCTGCTAATTGAATATCGATATCGATTCCCTATGTATATATACTTGCGCGGGTTAAAAAAAATCCGTCACAATTTTAAATCCGCGTAAACACGCAATGCTGCATGTGCCCGCGAGTCCGCCCAGTGGTAATGAACGGTTTGCTAAGCGGTAGCTTCTAATTGGTTCGTTGTGGTGTGCACTCAATGGTTGTTAATTTTTTTCATACATCTTGCAAAGCCAACCATAAACGGGTAAATAGACGGTCAAGAGTTGGCCCGTTCCCACCGTGACCGGATCTCCCTATACGTGTTATTATCTTCGCGATGTTTCGTAATTTAAAAATAAGAAGAAAAAGGAAAGAAAAGGAGACAGAGAAAGAAAGCAACGCACCTATAGGCATGTGTCTGTTAATTTCACATATCTAATTTGAATTTTTCCAATAAGGAACCAAGAGCTGTGCTTTATGATACTGAAACCAAAGTCGATGATGATAGCAGCCGAATGTATATAAAGCGTATAAGCGGTTTTGGTCGATATTTTACGAACCGGATAAGCCGTTTTGTTCCTGAATCACATCTCGTCGTTAAATTCCAATCTAATCACGATGCCATGCGGATGGATGCTGGGGCAGAGTTTCTCACACCGCTAAAGACCTGTCCGTGTCGTTGTTACATAGCTGGGCTGTAACGACTGGAGACCGTTAATCGTGTGCCGAGTTAACATGGAAGGCCAAAGGCACCTCCCTCGCCACTGACATATTTACGATAATTAGGTTTATATCAAAAGCTAGTCTTCTTAGGATATGCCTCGTCGTCGTAACGGGCAGCAAACGCAGCTACAGTCGATCTAAAAGCCTCGGGAAATTTTCTTACCACTATAACAGTCCCAATTTCTCTATAGTTATATCCGTATGCATATATACTTGATTTTTATTTACACCTTCTTATTCTTACTCTTATTCATTCCTCGATGCTATTACCAATGATATCGAATATAACGATCAAAGTCCTAAGGCATGGCTTTAACTAATCCTGTAGATAAAGTAGATATACGTACAGTTACCTGCATCCGCTCGTTCAGTGTCTTCATTATTGTTTGTTTATAATCAGCGTAAATTGTTGATCATTTTTCGGAGATAACCGCGAAGGTTAGAAGACGAAGAAAAATCGCTAAAGAAAAATCTAATAAATCGTTGACGCCTTCTCTCTCTATTCTTACATTTCCGCATGCAAATACGTTGTTGCAGCTTTGGTGTTGCGCTAAGAGTATATGGGAGTATGGGTGCAGGGAATTTATCTCTAACTAAAGCGTGAAACGAGTTGTGTGCGCTGGAGGAGGATAAGGGAAAAAGTATTATATAAAAAAACAAAAAAAAAAAATCGCAAAAAAAAGGAATAGGAATAAGAATAAAAAAAGGAACGAAACGAGTCGACACATTGGATCCCGGGAGATGGAATCGACGAGTTTTTCCATTCGCGAATTGATCACGCGACGAAGAAGAAGCCTAAGCTAGTCCCGGAATAGTAGTCGGGTTGTATTTAAGAGGAAAGATTCATCAAGATAACGTGTTCCGTCCACCGATCCGCAATGTTTTTGGTTACAATCAGGACGATCATTCATCCTGTAGACTTGAAGTGTATATAGTTAAGGTATGTATGTAGGTATACGGCGTGCGTGTTAAATCGCGTTATCGATTACACCGTAGAGAGGATCGATACTAGTTGGAGTTTTTTTTTTTTTCTCCTTTTTTTAACGGCATTTAATACTTATAACTTAATGCGCTTTTTTTTCACCTCGATGATGAAGAGGCTCGAAAATACATATTCGGATTCGTATTTCATGCTACACGCGCTTACCGGTCATTATTTTGCGAGTCAAATTAAACCTCTCTATTCAATGTTAAATATACCGAGAACCGATACTACGAAAAATTAATCAAACCGAACCAGAAGAAGAAGAAAAAAAGGAACCAAAAAGAAAAAAAAAAAAAAACATCGTCAAAAAGGAAAAGGAACTCCGGTTAAATTCGAGAAACGATATTATCCTGTATATCGTTTATTCACGATGCAGATGTATATGTACGTATTATAAATTCAAAATTTAAACGATAGGAGGGGATAATACGACTTTATCCATACACACTATATACAAGGCAACCGTACACCAAGATGTCGGAAATTCTTGTTGTCTGATACCCAAGAGACTTAGAGGATCCGATATCACGGAGCAGAGAGTCGCACGTTCTGAGTAATCTAAGTCGTTATTTCTCGTCTAGTTATAACGTCCAAAGTCGTTTCATCAAGACGTGAGATGAGAGAAATTTCGAAAGGAATAAAAACGTCATGGTGAACAAAAAAAAATCAAAAAAAAAATTACGGTGAAAATTTTATTTTCCATTCTTCTTTCTCAATTTTGAAACTACGAGTAGATAGCTATACCTTACCGGTTAGTCTGTTTCATTAACGGAATAAATCTTTCGTGCGTTACCTGTATACCTAGATGCATGACTGCTGCAACGGAGGACCGGGTCTGCACGCAGCGTACGTAGGGACCGGACCACCCACCGACAGAATCGATCAGGTACTGATATCATCGGTTTAAGTAAGTGTAATGTCGGGCTACTTACGCACCCGAAGAATATATACGATTAATTATCAACTCGCGAGGATTACACTAATTGGCGACTCGAGTATATCCGCTGCTGCGATTTGGTATCCTGATTTTTGACGATTTTTTGTTTTAATTTTTTTTGATTTTTTGATCTGGTTTAATTGATCCGAACATTAGAGTGGTCCGTAATTTAGTCATATTCAATCTTTAGAGCTCCTCGCATGGGCCGAAATATCTCAAAATACGTACAAAAAAAAAGAAATCTGACCGAAATCCAAGTCGAAGAATTTTCATATTTTGATAAAACACGATTTATGGTGGGATATTAGTTATTATACTGTTGATAATGATGATAATAATATTAATAATAGTATATACGGTTATAAGAAAAGGTTTTAAGAATATATATACAGTATATATACGAATAAGAAGAAAAATGAAAAGGAGAAGAAGGGAACTCGGGTTGAAACGTGTTTCTCATGCTACAGATAAAATCTAATCTTTAGTGAGCTTTAGAGATGAGATAAACGCGTCCCTAAATATTCCAGTAACGCGGTAATAAAATGGTTACCCCCCGCTAACTGGTCACTTATTAATTAAGTATAATTGAAGAAATTTATTGTATCGTCGTCACGCTTATATACATACCTGAAATTAAGCGTCGCTATTACAGTTGTAAGAAGCTTTGGTTTATGACTATAATACGTACCTACTCTTCTCGTCCTCTGCAGTTCTTTTCCATTTTTCTTTTTTTTTTTTTTTTTTTTTTTTCATATTTCCTTATTCTTATTCTTCTTTTTCTTGTTTTATTTTACATTAAATTTCCCAAACAAAAAAGAACTTTTTGTCTTTCAAGTTACATTCGTAATTCGAACCGGGATGAAGTTCCAAATTTTCAAAGTTATGAACGGTGAAAATTCCTAAACTTAAAATTTGTGCATTGAGCCTGGTGCTCCTCGATTGAATTTTCGGATTCTTGAACTTCCGGAGCTTTGGATTTTCCGAATTTTTAGCTGCCTACATTACGATCTTCCCCGAATTTTAATATTCCGAACTTTGGCATTTCTAAAAATTCGAAATCGTCTCAAATAAATTCGATATTTTTACCCCCGTCGTAATTACGGTTTACTCGGCAATTTATATAATACCAGCACAAATCACATATACATATATACATATACATGAATATGTATAAATATATATAGATATATAATTGGATAGTCTTATTAAAATTCTAACCCATGTGCAGTAGCTGAACCAACAACCCATTTCAAATGATGAAACATATAAATTTTTTTCCTTTTTTATTCTGTCTTTCTCTTTATCTTTATCTTTCTCTTTCTCATTTTGTCATATATGTATATATGTGCTGCTGCGCTGGTGTATATATATATACGTCTATACTCCGCGGATTAAAGACTCTCCTAATGACAGTTTGCGCGGGTATAGGTAAGTGATTTCTCAAGTTGATTATGTACGCCAGGGCTTCAATCAGACGGACCTCGAGACTGTCACTCAAAAACTTACTACCTAATGTTTATCTGTCTTTGTACGGCCTTGCGCAAAGTTGCTGAAACTCTCAACCCTATATACAGGCAGCTACATAATAAACTATACATACGCAGGTGTTACATACATAAGTAAATACATAAATAAATAAATAAATAAATAAGATATGGAAAAGATCGATTTTTTCCGGGCTCTCAGCAAATGCGAGAAAAGCAAAAAAAATTTCTAAACCAGGAAAATGATTCTAAACTATTCTCCTTAAAATTGGAAATTAATATCGAGTCGGTTTTCGCACTTACCTCCTCTTACAGCTATTTAAATTCAAATTTTTTTCGACACCGTTTACGTCGAGGTTGAGTAAAAATTGGTGAAAATGAAGTGCAGTGTACCAAACTAATTATTATTGTTGTTATTTGCTTGAGCCGAAAGCTTCCTAATTTTTGAAATCTGATTTCGAAACTGTATATATTTACTTTCGTGCCTGTTTGTACCGAATTCAAAAGCGATTATATATTATCTTTACTCCCGTATGACAAATCGTCAGTTATTATGTACCTATACATATATATGTTTATATACCTATAATACCCGCAATTTCGAAACGTCAAATTCCGCGGGCAAACAAAAACTGAAAGGTAGTAGACACGAACGGAAATGTTACACAACCCGTTTAGCGCGTTTAACACTTCGGCGGTTAAGGATACTTTAACCAAGGCAAGGGTGACAACGGACTATATTATTAAAACAAACATCACTTTTCGTCGAACTCTTAAACAGAATCCCCAAAATTTTCATATGCCAATGAATGTGTGGATTTGGAAAGAACAAAAAAAAAAAAAAAACTTACGGTGTTTTATTAATTTCGTCACGTTATTCCATGCATGGTCTTTACACTCGATTTCGCATGGACACCCGGTACTTACTTATCCGTTATATGTAGAATTCGTTGATACGTAAACCGCAAACTTCAGCTGTAATCCACTCTCCACCTCGGTCGCGGTCTCGGTGAAGTATTACAACGCTTATCTATGCGCGAGTAAATTCTTGCGGCTATATAACCATGCCGCAGCACTGCAGCACAGGACATATGCAAAGTTTGTATATATATGTATATAGGTATATACTATAACCGAAGAAATCGTGTCACCGCACGCCCATATTTACTCTGAACCATGAGGATCTGTGACGAGAATCCGGAAGATTTTTTTTTTTTTTTTTTCTTTCAATTTTTAACTCAAATAATTGATATCTGCTATTCGTCAATTATTGATCGACGATTTTATTTTTTGTTATATATACTGCAATATCGCATCATGTATCATATAGTGCAGTCCATGAAAAGGAGGACAGTGCCCCTGAAATTTTCTTCGTATAAAAGTGGGGGTAATTGAAAAAAAAAAAAAAAAAAAAAAAAACGGAACTGATCGGAACCATTTCGAAATGAAATCCATATATACTTACGTCTTGCGCGAGTATATATATATATATATATGTATAGGTATATATTTGTACGCACGAGTCCGGGGGCCTTAGTTCATTACAATAAATATGTCGTTTACAAAATTTCGGATATTAGCATTTCAAAGGGATACACTTTGGAATCTGTGCGCGCGTGAAATCGATTAATATAATTTATATTTGAGCGAACCGGACTGTGGGACACGTAGGTATGTATGTACGTATGTAACATACATAGATATACATACGTGTATATAGGTATTAGATTATATGATGTTTCGAAATTCTCCATCTAATTTTTTTTTTTTTTTTCCTTTTTTTTTTTTATATTTATGATTAAGCCTTAAGGCGAGGTTAAGTACCAAAAACTCACGGGTCATATCTCCTTGTGTTTTATTAAGTGTGTAAAAATTAATTGCTTTCTAGATGCCACATATGCCATATATACCGACAAGAACCTGTGTAACTCGTACGAAATATTGACAGAATATATACCTATATGTTATATACATAAATACCTATCACCCATATATAATATATAGCAACGCTCTCGTAATTTTTATTCAGATATTTGGGAAAACAAAAATCCAAATTATCCGAAAAAAAAGTTAAAAAAAGAAGAAAAAAAATCATTTGACACTTTATTCACATGCCTATACCTATACGTCTAGTTAACGGTCATATATGTATATATATTATATATATAGAGAGAGATAGAGAGAGAGAGAGAAAATTTCAATATTTATCTTCATCTGAGTGTTTTTTATTTATTTTTTTTTCATTTTAGAACCAAAAGATTCCAAACCGATTTACATTCGACTCGTAAACTTATAAGACAAACACGAACACAGATAGCAAAAAATTTTATATTATACCGCGGATTATACGGTATAGGTCATATTTATACCTGTACACAGGTACTCCACTTAAAATCTATCTATGTACATATATATATATATATATATATATGTAGATATGTAGGATATGTACGTGCCAAGTCCTCGTACCAAAACTCGTGTAATATTTGTCTCGTAAGTCTTCGCGTAAGCTCTGTGTCAATATTGTTGGAGATACTTGCGTCCATCTGGACCGCTTTGAGTCCTCAAACAAGGTGAGGTAAGGTCCGGTCGTGGTCGCGGTCGCGGTCGGTCTCTCTTCGTCTATATGCTCAATATATGCACCATCCTACCTACGTGACGGTATAAAATCACCGGTTATATACGCTACACGACATATGTCATACCTGTGCACATAATCATTTTTTATTTATTTCTTTTCTTTCTTTTTCTTTTTTTCCTTTTTTCAACGGTATATAGGTATACCCTTATCGACACGTTTCTTGGCCTTTGACCCCGAGAGAAACCGAACTGCAAACACTGCCTTTCCTCTCTCTATCTCTATGTAGATGTATAGTTTCGATAAATTTTTTTTTTCTCTTACTTTTTGACAAAATTCGATATATATATACGTATATTTTTCTTCCCATTCATTCAAATTTAGCATATATATCCCAATTCGTCAATTTTATATTCTCTTTATCAACGTACGCGACGAGGCATGAGGAGAAATAACCCGGGTGATGTATACCTACCTTCCTAAGACCCACGCATTTATTCATCTGAGTATACTCATACGTTTACCTCTATCTATACAATGTACCGTGATCTCAGAGCAAACACCTTCCGCACCTGTTTAAAGTTAAGTGGAATCGCATTTATGCTGACATCAAATATCGGCTTACTTACTTATTTACTTACTTACTACAGGCATGTATGTATGGATGTATGGATGTAGGTATTCGGTCCTGAGACAATTTACCAACTCTTCCACCATCGGCAGAAAATATAGATATACATATATTGACGAATGGAAATGAATAAATGAATAAACGAATGAATGAATCATCGTCGTCGTTGTTATTTCGATAATTAATCTGCTATTCCGATAGACAAAGACTATTAGAAAGTTTGTGATAAAGAAGAAGAAAAAAAATTGAAATAAAACTAAAAAAATCGTACGAAGGTGCGGATATATCGTATAGAGCTGGATGGCATAACATACATAAGAGAAGAGTTAAAGGAAAAGCTGATTTGCTAGCGGCATCGTTGGCGGGTCTCTGAGTTATCGCCTTAAGGTAGGGCCATTTGTTTTCCAAGCTCGCTGCAGCATCAGCATCAGCAGCAGCAGCAGCAGCAGCAATAGCAACAGCATCAAAAGAAGAAGAGGAAGAGGAAGAGGAAGAGGGAGGAGAGGATGGTGTAAAAAAGATGTAACTTAAAACTTGCGCGTCTATAAGGAAATACAAGAAATTATACTAGCTTGAGGGGCATTCCCGGCTATCTATAGATAGGTGTGAATATGATTTATAATTCCAAAGTTTGGACAACGCTGTACGAATATCTTAGGCTATATGGATGTTATAGGTATCGTACAACCGAGTTAGAATACCGATCTCTTGTAAACCTAAACAGCACAAGCCAAGGATATGATACTTCGTCTTAGAATTATAATATACACAGATGATGAGAAATAGAGAAATGTCGAAGCAGTGAGCTCGAATGATGAAGTAGTAAGGAGGAAATAAAGGAGTAAAACGAAAAATAAAATCTGAGAAAAGAAGAAAAAAGATGAAGAAGGATTGAAAAAATAATATAACCTGTGTTTGCCGAAGAGGCAACGTACTCTGCATAATATAACTTAAGGCTTCGAGGATTTCGCAATACCATTACAATTCTGTACCTAGTACAAGTCTCTCTCTTCTCTTCTCTTCTCTCCCTTTTTTTCTTTCTTCTTTTAGGTGTCTCGTTTTTTCTACCTTTTTGAGTTCTGCTCTCTTTTAAAAATTGAGTGACGGTGTTGTCGAGAGAACCGTATAGTTTGCCCGCGCTCACGACTTTCAAGAAGATAGAAAATACCGGGTTTGACCCACAATCGTCAGTTCAGGAAATCAGCACTTTAGAATTCTGTCTCTCGAGTTTGCTGCAGGCTCTCCCAAGCGTCCACACCTAAGTCAACAGTTTCGTCTATGAACTCTAAGCCAGCAGCAACAGCAGTAGTAACAGCAGCAGCTTCCTCGAAGAAGTCATTTCTCGAGAGGCGATAGACGAGACTTAGTTGCGTAGATAACTGATAGAATATAAAGTTTATAGTCATTATTATTTCGAGGCTTTAGAGACACTACTAAGATGTTGCAAATTGGGTAGACAGGTGAGTGCAGCAGAGCCTAAATCCCATTGGCTAATCTCTCTCCCTCATAACTGACAAAATTCTATTATTAAATTATCGACACTGAGTGAGTTAATTAATCGATCAATTAATTGTATAATAGCGTACCGTTTGACGATCTAAATTTTTGCACTTTCGCAACGTATTATCATCATTATCATTGTCGATATTATTATTAATCTTATTCGGTGTTAATCATCGGCCTATTGATAAATCTTATTATTAGATCTGTACGAGAGCGAGGTATAAGACTCGTTATTCAGCCGCGGATGATCGGTGGATCAATAAATTAATAAAAACCCACACCATCGGCATATATTCTGAAGAGTAGGTATATGATATTCCAACTGATCGTCTCATTCATGAGCAACAAACACGGTTATGAATTACTATATATATATATATATAAATATACATATATATACACGTTGTCCATAAAATAAACAAGCGTAATATTAATTTCATCCGCATATAGTTTTTTTTTTTTTACTTACTTTATCACTTTAGGAGAGAAAAAAAAAATCTTTTTTTTTTCTTCTGTTTTTGTATTATTTTGCTGTTTTGTACAGACGCAAAACGGTGTTCCGCGACAAGAACGGATCCAAAGATATCGGTGACTAATCCCGCGTGTCTGATGTTAGCTGGCGAATTAATTATAACGAGAAATAATGAGACTCGCGTTAATATACATATAATAAATAAATCGTTCACAAAATTTTTATTTTTCTTCGTTTTTTTTTCCTTTCTTTTTTCAATACTTAACTCTTTTCGGCTCAGGGGTTGAGTGTATATAATTGATTTTAATCGAATCCGTTAATAACTCTGCAGTCATATAATTCTTTTAATTAGGAGAAGACAAAAAATGATATTAATTTTTTTGTTTTTTTTTTCAATAATTATATTTATCTACGACAATATTATTTATTCTCTTAATTTATCTATATATGTATATAATAATAATAATAATCATAATCATATTTACAATTTAATTTCGCAACGATCAATTTCGTTTCGTATAATTATACCTATAGATATACTTCATCATATACCTAATATGCTGCACTGTTTTTTTTTTTATTCGTTTTTTTTTCTTGTCTTTTGTTTTTTTTGTACTGGCCTCGCGAATAGCGTAAAACTTTGCCAATTGTATAATCATCGTGACATCGTTGTTCTAGAAAAAATCTTTAAACAAAAAAAATTGAAAAAAAAAAAATGATAATAAAATGATGAAACAAAAAATTGACACGTATAGAGCTGAAATGAGAATCTGTAATAATTAATATAATTATTATATGAATTTAATTCAATAAATTCAGCTTCTATATTATTTATATATATATATATATATATATATATATATATATATATATATAGGTATGTATAACTGGTCATAAATAATAATATTATAATATATATATATAGTAGGTATATGGTATTATATAATAATATTCTATTAAATATAAGACACTGAATCACTGGCCATATTTAAATCGACGGATTGCAGTCTGTCAATTACTATATCGAAAGAAGAAGAAAAAAAAAAAAAACTGAAATGAGTGATAACTTAGAGGGAATTAGACAGAAATAAAAAAAAAAAATCCGTCCACCGTACCCCTGATAATCGTTAGATAATAATATAAACTTGTATACATACATATATTTATATATAATAATATATATAATATATAGTACGTATAAATATTTAAAATATCACGTGGTTTACTGGCACTTGTAATTTAAATTACACAGTTGATATAAATATCTCGTCTAATAATGTATATACTTGTAATATACATTATATGCATTATACCTATAAGGCACAATAATTTATCTGTTCATAATATTTGATATAATATATTCCACCAATCCCGTGATTGTTCACTGTCATGTCTTCCGCGTGAGATCTAACGGTGGTCCGGTCTCAGTTTCCTGAACATCTTCATCCTCGCTCTCGGAAGTCTTGTCTTCTTCAGATGTGGGGACTGGTTCTGGCTCCGAGCTACTACCCCGGCGTTGTTTCATGCTCAAATCGATCGGCGCTTCTTGTTCGGGTCCTAACGATCTCAAAAACGCTATACTTTTGTCGCATGTCGATAATACGACGCTGCTCGTTGGCTCTGACGGTTTAATGAGTTCTTCTGGTTTCGGGGAAGGCGTTGATCTCGGGCTAACGCTCTCGCTCGATGAACTTGACAGCAAACTGGTCACTTGCTGAGTAGGTGGATTCATTTGTCCGACATACGGAACCATGAAACGTTGTTGGAATGGAAAGAAGGGTGTGTTCAATAACTGCATGTGGGTGAGTGCTGGATGGAAGAAAGGCGGCCCTCTCCAAATCGGAAATCTCGATGATTCAGGCCTCAGAATATCCTGGGATCTAAGAACGTGGCTCTCGGTTTGTCTCAGCAGATCCTGGGGCCTTTGGACATCGATGATATCTCTCTTTGGCAATCTTTCGTGGTAATTACTGATTCCGCTAACGGTACAGTTGTTGTTATTGTTGTTATTGTTGTTGGTGTTGTTATTGTTGTTGTTATTAGCAGCGTCTAATGGGCTGAACGACTTTTCGTAAGGTAGTTTAGGAGCCTTAAGCCTTGTCTGAACCTGGTTGGATTGCTCCTGAAGAAGACAGTGGATCTTGAACCAATTCGATCTCCTCCCGTAACGCGAACCGGACTTCGACATTCCGACCATTAGACATTTTCGCAAACGACACGCCTTGCAAGCCGTACGATTTTTCTTATTTATCACACATATTCCACCGTTTTTACACTCCGTTATGCTACCCAAGTTGTTGTAAGTCCGACCGAAGAAAGACTGGAACATACATCAAAGTAAGATTTTTTTTGTATAAGATCTGACTTTGGAAAATTATCTTGTGAAAATAAAATTTGCCATGATAAAGCTCACCTTACAACCTTCGCAGGTAAATGCACCGAAATGAAACCCTGCTGCAGGTTCTCCGCAAACTCTGCATAGCTGATTCATCTGGAATCAAAAGTAGTGCCTAAAGCCAAAAGGCTGTCTTTCCTTAGGGATGATCGTGGTTTTAGTTTAACATAATATGCGATATGCACACTGCAGCAGGACCTTCGACGATTTTATTTCATTTTATATTCTTTTATTTTTGAGAAGGACACGAAGTGTTAATTGCGTTTCATCACTTATGTGTAGGTGCGTGTAAATGTGTATTTATGGATATGTCGACGGTTTGTTCAGCCTTCGATTATATCGTGTTAAGGTGCAGCAATGAAACCGCGGCCTTACCATAACGTATGCAAGTATAGCTGGTATAAAACTCATCGAAAATGAGAAGAATAATAACAAGACTTTGTGTTATTTACTCATCGTCATCGTCATCATCATCATCGCCGTTACGTACATTCGAAAGATTCACGTTTACGACTTATTTTTAAAAAACTTTTAACATGCAACTCGAGTTTATCATAAAAAAAAGTACACGTTACTTTTTCACATACTTAAACTAAACGGAAAATTTTTTTCTTTGGTATTGAAATCAAAATTTTGCTTTGATATTTTATATACCAATTAGCCAACGATTTAATTATCCGATTTTCAACTTTCGACGATAAACTATATTCTGATTTTCTGTAAAAAAAAATATTTTTGGGTATTAGATACTATAACGTATGGATTGTTAATTTTTCTTCTTTTTTGAACGGTGATTGAACTAAAATTTTAAAAAATCTCAACCTGGACTTTGAGCAGAATTGTGACCTGCTATGATATATTGCTATCGGCAAGATCCCGTCTAGCAACAAAGCGAAGCTAAGACTATAATACAATAAAGAGACGTGAAAGGCAAAGAACTGAAACGTCAAACACATGACGCGGATTCTCGCCCCCGGAGGCTGCAGGCTGAAGCTAACTCCAATTCTCATCATCATGTGCACGCTTCTTATTCTTCCTATTCGCAATACCTATACCGCAGCTTTTTTCACCAAGCTGTTATTTCCTTGAAACGTTAAATCTAATCTATCGTCACTGCGCGTACTCGCAGCTGCTTACTTCTTCGAAATCGTTTTTTTTTTTTTGGATTAACAAGAAGCCTGCACATTCTTTGGGAACGATTTGAGTTTGTCAAAAAATGAACCATTTCCCTTTACCGATAATTAAAAATTCATCGAATAGGTATCCCCATTTCTTACCACGTCGGTATTTGCAGACGCTGAAGAAACCGGCGCTACCGTAGAGGAAGCAGTTAGTGTAACCGATGGCGTCCACCACCTGACAGGGGAAACAGCGTCGCCTGGAGCACTGGCCCCCGGGACCCCTGCCTGCAGGTCCCCGACGTCCATTCGACTCCCTATTCCCCGTGAGTATTAGCTTCCTGCAGTATCTTTGACGGTATCATTTTCCCATCAGGTTTATGACAACCTTTGACGCAGCCTTAGCTGGTATTTCGTTACACCTGCAGGTACACATGCGATTTTCCAAATCCAAAATTTGTAACAATTTTTTATTTTATAACGTTAGATTTTGGTTCTGTTTTATTACGATTATCATTCACACTCCGAACAGCCTAGTAAATTCGATTTCATCATTAGGTAAAAATGTTTGTATAGAAATTAACGCAGTGAACTTTTGCGAATATTCTTTTCAATCTCAGTCAGTCGCCACCACAATCACTGTGCGTCTAATTAACGCGAACTTATATCCGTACTAAGACACTTTTGACAATCATTGTACTGGCACTTTCGGGGATGAAACGGGAAACCTCGAGTTTGATTAAAAAAATTTTCTTTCGTGTTTGTGACAATTATTATTATCGTTAAGCGATACTTAACGCCGGTTTCTGAAACGTCGAATAGTGCAGAAAAATCGGGAGAAAAGAAAGAAATTAATAAAATTTAATTAACAACGCGGATACGGCGTGCACGTCGTGCGTCCGTGAAGCACGTGGTCGCGAGACTGAGCCCCTACTTCGGCCTCCTCTCCGTTAGCCGGTTCAATCCGCCCGTCCATCCTTCCGTAGGCACGGGTTTGTCCGTTCATCCTTATCACACACTCACCTGAGTAGAAGTTGAGAGGACTCGAGATGTGGCGTTGCCTCCCACTCCCCACCTTACCATCCACATTTGTATACCGAGAACATATCGGCGAGGTTCCACAGCTCTCGGTTCTGGTTCCCCACTTCTTATTATTATTATACACATCCAATCCAGCCTCCACCACATATCACCCGTGCCGCAGTGTATCTCTGTAATATCATACCTGTGTGTGATCGCGCGGGTCAAACTCAGCTCACGTATTATACCGGACCGTGTGCAGCGACCCTGTACGATCATCGGGACACTCCCAGATGGGATGAACTGATCCAACGATGTACTCCCACATGATCAGATATCGGTTCTACGATTTATACACTTATCAACGTTTCAAACTAAACTGATATCAATATACGTATATCCGGGAATCGATTACTTCGAACCTTTTTTTCATCGATACTTATCGTTTTCGAATTTTCTATCTTTTTCGGTTTACGGTGGAGCGTTTGCGTGCACAGTGGAAATACCGATCATCTCCAGCTGCCGCGTGACTTTTTGATCAGAAAATAGAAAAGGGTCGTTTTACTGGCATCAAAATCACCGCTTCCGGGATACCCCGGAGCAATTGAATCAGAGTTTGATGTAGACTAGTTAGATCGATCGATGAACTTGTTTCGATCAATAAATTATGATCTGTTTATGGTTTTTCGTTTTTGCTTCTCGCGAGTGGAACTTTTGATCTATAGAAATGTTATCATCGTCGTATCATTGTGTGAACTGTATATGATCATGAGGGTTACCACAATGTGGGAGGAGCCGGTTATAAGCCAATGGAAAACCAGCTGCCACCCACGATGTAATAAAAATGAATTTATCACTAAATCACCGCCTACGCCATTGCCCGATTCCTGAATACCGCTACAGCCTCCCACCAGAGGTCCTTACTTGTCGGGTCATCTGGTAGCTATCCCGCGCGTTATACGATCCGCGTAGGATCTTCATGATGCTGGCACTCGTAGATTTGAGATATGTCAAAATTTTTCTTTGATATAAGGAGAGCGAGTGTTCTTTTTTTTTGTTTTTCTCAAATTTTTATTAAAAACGATCATCATTTTCACAAAGTATATATATATAATTCCATATTATAGTACATTCCGTTAAATAATTATTTATAACCTGACATTAAAACAGTAGGTATAATAGATTTAACTAACGGCAAACACGCGATGTATATAATTTTGTCAATATGTGTATAAGATATGCGACCACTTAAATTTTATACCCATGTGGATATTCATATTTCATAAATCTAATATCCAATCTTCGTCGAACGATTTCTGCAGGTATCAATTTAATCGATAAATATTAATTACTAATTGCTGACGGACCTACTTCCGCTTCCCGATGATCCTCTGTGTCTGGTTCCCTCGGATGTTACTTTGACGACTACACCCTGCGATATACCGTAATGTTCGTAAACGTCTTTACCGTAGTTTCGACCGGTTTTATCAACCGGCTGTCGATCGGTTTTTGACTCTGTTACCTGGGGCGTATCTGACCCACGATTATCCCCAGTATCTTCACTTTGTATAACCGGCAGAGCCACGTTCATCGCTTGGAGTGAATTGAAACTCTGCATAACCAGCTGCGAGGCAACGGACATTGTCAATGAATTGATCGGTTGCAGTGAACCAGAAGTCGGATTCGAATTCGAATTCGAAATCGAAGCTGGGTTTGGCACGGCCGGTAGTACCGTCGTGTTGCTTCTTCTGGGCTGAAGGGATTTAACGTTCGCGTCTGTCGGTTGTGAGACCGGAAGTGTTGCGGTTTGAGAACGATGTTTCCTTACCGGTACCTGCGGACTTCGCGGCTTGTAGGAAACCTCGGTAGAGACCTTTCCTTCCGGATTAATCAGATTTTTAGTTTCGTTATCGTTTAAATTCGGAATCGCGATAACCGCTGTTGTACCGTTTTGGGAGTTTCTCGGGCTCCCTGCACTCGCCCCAGAATTTTTGCTCGTTATTTTTGAACGATTCGGAGATGATCGCGAAGTTTTAGAACTCTTTTGAATTTCCTGACCTCGACTAACCACCGCGTTATTTTTTCCCGTCGACGATCTACTCGGGCTTGACTTTTTACGTCCGATAATCTTCGCGGGACTCTGCCGTGTATTTTCCTGGCCGTTTTTTATATTCTGTTTTATATCGTAGTGATCGAATATACCCGACGTTGGCTGAGCGTCGTTCAGGTCTGTTACTTCCGGTAAACCGAAGTGATCGGATCCGATAAGTTTTATCGCTAAATTAGGATCGCCGTTTGGAAAATTTGCGCTTTTTGCAATTGTCTGACGTTCTTTGGCCACTTTTGGAGCGAACGGATTCTTCCTTTCTATTGGCTTGGGCGTCGCGTAACCCGGTACTTTCACGGGAACTACTACCTTATCTCTCTCGTATTTTATCGACGAATTTTTCTTTTCCACCTTCGTGCTCTCTCGCCTTTCCGGAAAGTGTTTTCCTCGCATGTTCAACTCCTCGGTATCGGAAAAGTCCTCCTCTTCCTCGGACTCTTCCTCGTTTTCTTCCATTATCGCACTCGACTGTATCCACTCTCTGATTCGATCCTTTTTCCGGGATCTATCCACCGTTGTTTCTATACCGTATTGAGTCAGGGTGAACAACAGCTGATTCTTTTCCTCCAGAGAACTGTGGAAACTGTACATCGAGGGACAGAGCTCGTCTCTTTCGTCAGCACCGCCTGTAGGTTGAATGAAATATAAAATAAAATCAATTAAGTCCAAATTTGGCAATTTATTTATTGAGGAAAAAGAGTGTTCACCGTTCAAAGCCTTCTCAGCTCCGAGTTTTGCCAGCCATCTGTCATCCAGGTATTTGTTTGCCTCGAAAACACTTACGGGACGTTTTTCTTGCTTAGGGTCTAACAGTCTTTTAAACATTCTGAAAACAGAGGGTTGATTTTTGGGATGAAAATTATCGTCCGCTATAAGTAAGTGTGATAATTTTTTTCTATTCGTTTCGGTTCACTTTCGCCGATTATTCAACGCCAATACTTGCCTTTGAGCTCTCGAACTTATTAGCTGAAACAGTTTTGGCTTCTTAGCTATGTTCAGGGTTGCTGAGTGCCAATTTAAGTACCTTGCGTACCTCGGATCGTCCGTGGCCGCCTTTTGCCATGGTAGACATCCGGTCAAGCAGACAAATATCACTATACCAAACTGCCAGACGTCGTGGGCGGTCAAAGCCCTAAAAAGACCAAAAAAAGAAAAAAAAAAACCATTCATTCATTCGACTTTCCGGGGGTTAAAAAAGGCTGTCTATACACATTAATCCGAAACCGTAGTTATAAGACTCACTTGTACGTTTCGTCGGTATCGATTTGAAGCACTTCCGGTGGGGAATACGGAAGCCATTCATTGTGTCTTCTCACAACTGTGTTCACCCTACGAGTTTCGCCAAAATCGCATAATTTTATACGTGAAAAATCGCTTTTGAATACGAGTATATTGTCCAGTTTTATATCCCTGTGTACCAGTTCTCTGCTGTGAATGTGGTGTATAGCAGCAGCCAATTGCCTGGCAACTCTCTTGGCGTGTAGTTCGCCTAGGCCAGTTTCCGTCACGTTTGAAGTTAGGTCGCCTAAAAAGACGGTGAAAAACGTGATAAAAATTCGAAAAATTGGTCTTAAAGAAATTAACAAAATTTCGGATTACCCAGCGGCGCGTATTCCTGACTGAATACGAAGAAACCGGCGGTTTCAAAGGCCACGTCATATGTCGTGATGATATTCCTGTGAGCTGACAGGTGAAGACCGTAGTGAAATTCACGGTAAAAATCTGAAATGCTTGTATACGGTTTTGGCAATGCTTTTAATACCATTTCAGTCTGAGTACTACGGTGTTCGGTGAGCAATATCTTTCCGAACCAACCCTCGCCCACGATCTGCAGAATGTCAAACTCATCTCCAAGATTTACCTGTAATAATACATTGGTTTTGGTTTTGTTTTTTAGCATCGTTATAATTTGTCGATGTGTTAAGTGTGAGACGTGAGTTTTGACTTCGTGTTATATATTTAGTTGACCTCGTTACGAAAAAAATGAGCCACGGTTTAATTGGGACAAAGATTTACGGATTTCGATATATTGGTATGAATGGGATCCAGATGACGATGCTGCAACGTTTTTATGTCCTCGTGCTCCTGCGTGAACTATACCTATACGACGGTACAGGTCAATTTCTATACAAATATCAAAGTTCGTGAATATATTGCGTATATAAATTCGAACATCCAATTACAAAGAAGAAATTATAAACGTACGAGTATAGGGAAACGTGTTTATTTTTGTTTTAAAATAACTTTTAACGTCTCAGCTGCTGCTGCCTGCCTGCCTGCCTGCCTGACTGCCTTATTCCCGCCAGCATTTGGACTGCAGGCAAACTAAAACCGATGCCAAATTACATACTATACAAATACAGAAATCTCAGGAAACGGTTTTTTTTCAACACATTTTCAGACAATTTATATAACCCTCGAAGAACAAGAAGAAAATTTATTAATTATCTTGGCTATACACCGGCTGTTAAAACAAAAAAAAATTAAAGACTTGTGTGTTCTTTTCGGATATTGGATTCGAACTTCTTTTGCAATGTACATATTGAGCTTTAACATTTTTTGTATTTTGACCACGTTTTTGGCTGGGTTCAAGCGACAGATAAGATTTTTTTTAATACGTTAAAGAATTATCTACATCTCAGGGGAGACTACTGTTCACTATACGCATAGACAGAAGTCTGCAGGCGTGGTTCTATTTCTGGTTCTATTTCTGTGACACTCAACAGCGGCATGTAAAACAAGAGCAATGTTTGCAGGAATAGGAAGAAGAGCATTTATACGCGGTTATAACCATGTCGCGTAATGTTAGTAAATTTAATTAGAAATACGGGACTATAGAAAAAGAATTCAAGTGACGAGATATCGGTGACTAATCCTCGCCGACTGGGGATAGATTAATCTTTCATTCAATACATTGACCGTGCCAATTCCCGGAAAAAAAAATCAATCTGCCAAAGATTTATTTCACTACATGACAGAGGCTGGTCAGAGGGATTATATACTCCGAATTTTATTGTGAAAAAAAAGGCGAAAAGAAATGTGACAAAGTTTTTTTTTTCTTGTAATATATTGAAGAATTGTCTCTCGGTTTTCTGTTACGAAAATTCAGAAGCTTTTCATTCGTCTTTATAGTACAGAAATATACATAAGCAAGATGAAAGTTTAAAGAATTGTGTCGTAAGTATTTCCTCGCCTCTGTATAGCGAAACATATGTGCTGAGAATTAATAAAAAAGAAGAGGTGACAAAAAAAGAAGAAGATTTTTCGCAGATTTTGACAAACTGCAGTACAACGGTATACACCGTCCTGTGTATAAAAAAAAAATTAAAATTGTGTTATATTCATAATCATATTATGTGATATGAAAAGAAAATTCACTACCTTTTCGAGTTCGAATTCTCGTATTCTGTGAATCGATCCTCCGATTGCTTTCTTCATCAAACTCATCTTATCGGATATAGGAGTATAGAAATCTTTTCACTGTTGAATATAATTCGCCGTAGTAGTTGTAGTAGTAGTGCGTGGGTATATATCTATAGTTTTATTCCTAGGCAATAAAGAACGTCTCTTAATAAACCACACCACAGGCCAATATTTTGTATAGTTAAATAATATCAATATTTAAGACTCGAAAAAGATAGGTATTACATACGTATATATATATATATATATATATATATACGGTTTTCGTTTGTTTAGACGATTATATGTTACGTGTCTGATAAATCTGGCATCAAGCCAATAAATTATTCGGTAATAAAAATTCTTTCACGACTGCAGTTTTATCTTTACTTTACTATCCCTTTTTTTTCTTTTTTTTTTCTAATAAAAAGGATATTCAAGTTGAGCTGGTTTTCAAATATTTACAAGAAATTTTTGAAATTTTTAGTTTTATTTCATATAATATCGATAAAAATTCAAGAAACCCGGTTATTCAACACTCGCTTTAACTTAACCTACTCGAAAACAAAAGATCTAAAAAGCACCCGGCTCTGGGCCAAATATAAGTAGTCCAAAAATTTGGTTTCGGTTTAAAACGTCGTCGAAATATCGTACATAGATATTGGATATTTAATTGTAAGTCCGAGTACTTAGCCTTAGATACAAATTTCCAGAAACATCGTTTTTTCGATATATTATTTTCAAATTCTTAATTCAAATTAAACGTTTTTCTGTATCACGACACGTGCGGCTATTATACAGTTGAACTAAACTCTTTTATACTATAATATCATCATTTTCAAAACCTCGTCAAATATAATCGCGATTATTGCATATTTATATTCTTTAATTTCCAATCTTTTTCCCCCCTTTTTTTGATTGTTTCAATATCATTTTTTGTCACTCGTCAATTTCGATCGCACATAAAGCACTTTATGACGTACATAAATGTCTAGAAATGACGTGTAGATCGATGACTATAATTATAGAAAGGGGGTCTAAAATATCGGTCTGTCAAATCAAAAATCAAGTATGACTATTACGTACCGATTATTACTGTTTCATATATATAAGTGTAATATAAGTATGTATAAGTATACAGTCGAGTGGTATATAAATGATTTATTTATTACACCTAGGCCATGTGTGCCAATCGTTAATTATTATCGTTGTGTACCTACATTATACTCGTCCTATGTACTTATGTATATACCTAGTGCAACGAATGAAAATGTATTTTTAAGAGAACCTCGTACCGTATTATATAACACCTCCGTATGTAATTTACCAATTTTTATTCATTTCGACTTATTGCAGTTGAATTTTATTTAAAGAAAGAATCGGCTGATTTAAAAGCCCCTCGTAAATTTGTCTGCAGTTACTCATATCGCGATTTTACTAATGGCAAAGACAGCTGTAGCTATATTTAAATTTGAGTTGGAACAAAAAAAAATAATAAAACACGTGTGTTATACCTGCCTGAAGAAAAAATTTGCGATCAAATTCAATTGATATTCGTCTAACAAGTAAAGAGATCTGTACAAGTATACCTTCGTGTTTTAATCCGTACTTATCAGTGATTAGAAGATTCTAATTCACAGAAATTTTCTTAAAACACTGCCGCAGGCTGCAGTCGATAAAGTTTTTCTATACCTAAGTATATGAAAATATATACGATATGCGAAAAGATTGTTAAAGTTTTATAGAAATTTTTTTTTCAATTCGCACTTCGGAACTTTCCATCCACCTCGTTTAATTAAAATTTGATAACGATTCACGTTACAAGAGTTATATATTAATTATTACTCCGATTTGGTGTTTTTAATTTTTGCAAAATTTTATTCTTCTCACAAATTTTATAATTATAGAGTAAAAATTTCCTGCACAGCACTAAGTTAGCCGTGAATTATCAGCTCGTATATTGAAATTTATTTATTGTAAAATCCTCGTGAAATTTGATCAGGGTATACTTCGTGAGATTAAATATAATAAGAAAACGGATCCGCTTATTTCATCCCATCGCGTATAATAGAACCGCTCGAACACTTCTAAGTAAAATCCAACAATCTCTTTTTTATTGTTATATTTTTATTTTATTTATTCGTTTTTTATTTTTTGTTTCACTTTTTACGTGCGATTATCAATCGATATACTATATGTATTCAATATTTTCGCACCGTTTAACAGATAGAAAATCAAACAATTTAATACGCGACTTCATTTATTATGTGACACGCATTTACTCCGCTATAGTTTAACTGCTTGCTGCAGTATTTATAAAATGCCGACCGGAAAGCGACTGAGCTGATCTTGGCGGCTCGCCGCGCCGGCTTGGCCGCGTACCGAAACAGACGTTCAACAGCGGATTTCTATTGGGTTTTAAATATCGCCACGACTGTATCGCATTCCTTCAGGTGGTTAATAAACTAACCATATATTTTTTTTATCATTTTTTTTTTTTTTTTGAGTAAAAATGTTTGTAAAATTTCATCGTCGAAAAGATGCGGTGATTCCCCATAATTTTCGAAAAATAAAACTCTGGTCGAATTTATCTTACAGTAGATAGATTCATAGACGATGGGGAATAAAGAAACGCTAAGAAATATGAGGCCAATAAATCCGCAATTAGTTTTTTTTTTATCGGAGGGGTACTAAAAGCCTCTGACACGCTACTGGCGTCGCGACGCTGTACGTATAGCTGGTAACGTCGCGTCGTCGCGAGACGGACTTAGATCTCTGAAAACTGTCTAGCCTCGATTCGTAGAAATCGAGTTTTATGGACCAATTTTAAACAGTAGCTTTTGATTCACTGTGGGAAATTTTTTTGTTTGTCATAAATATATGGATGTATAAATATTTAACTGGTCAGCTCATGACACATTGGGTTATACTATTCATGCGGCGAAAATAAGTGAGAAGAATATACACAGATCTTACGAAGAAATAATGCATTCGATTATTACAATATTAACATTCTTATATAGGTATATAAATCGGGATTCAATATTTTAAATAACATCACGTATGCAGTATCTATACAACATACAGAAATTCCAAGTCTTTGTTATTGGCAATAGCACAAACTCCTCTTAACGCGTGTCAAATATAGTTCATTATAGTTTTAGAATTCGAAGTTTGATGACTATATCAGCAAACTCAAAAGTACTGTATTCAATTCTTTGAAAGTCGCTTCTATTGCATATTAAAATGCTAAAAAAATCATATTCTCTATTTATCAACGAGCAACAACGAAGCAAACTCCATCAACATTCTATAAAACATTTCAATTTCGTGGGCATTTTCGGGAGTCGTAAAAGTGGACTCGAAGTCCGAACTTACCGACTGAAACAACATTGCAGTATATCTATAGTCAGCGAATATAGATCCACAGTGATGCTGTTGCGGTCAGTAAGCTAGGACACTTCGAATCTCCAAGCCTCAAAAAAAAAATTGCAACAACAGCCGTAGTTCCGCAATTTTTAAACAGCGGTCTGACTTATCGCCATCTTGTGGCGCTACCTGGCGTTGACAGTACGCAACTTTATCGGTATTAACGCCACGTTCTCTCGTCCGTTTGTCAGTGACAGGCGGAGACCTGTCGACGGCTTATCGAGAAGTGTCAAAGTGCAGTTAAGAGTGGAATTAAAAACTGCACAATAGGATTTATTTTTACTCCCCCCACAAATCTAAGTCGATAATCATAGCATCAGTCTAATCGAAGAGAAATGTTATCCCACCGTGATTGTTACAGGATAAAAAATAGCTTGTGCAACATCGTGAAACTACACGTGTATGATAAACAAAAGGAAAACGAAATATAAATTTATATTATACGATCGTATAAAAGTGACTTTTGTTCATTATCATATTTAGGATGGTAAAACGCGGCTCGTTATCACCAGCTCGTAAATATTACTGCCACGCTTTTATTAGTTCTCATACATCGACCAACAGTGACCACAATCATAACCTAAAATTAAAACTAAATCTAACCTAACCTAAATACACAACCGCAAAATTAATCATAATAAGAATAAGAAATATAAAAGAAATAAAACATTACAATAAAAGTTGAACAAATAATCAAATCACAATGATAACGAATCTATCTCACGTAATGACCCTGGCAAATGGGATTATAGGCGTCAGTGTATTGGCTATGCCGTTTTGTTTTAAACAATGCGGTATAATATTATCGATATTAATACTATTGCTTAGCAGTATGCTGTCAAAATTTGCTTGCCATCTGCTCGTAAAGTCAGCGGTAATGTCACGTAGACGTAATTTCGAATTTCTCGCATTTCACGCGTTTGGTAGAACGGGTAAATTTCTCGCTGAATTATTCATCATAGGATTTTTGATGGGTACTTGCATAGCATTTTTTGTTGTCGTCGGTGATTTGGGCCCAGAAATTGTTGGGAAAATGATTGATAAAACACCGGCTGACATCAGAACAGGATTGCTTATTACCATCGGAATTTTCATTATATTGCCGCTTGGATTGCTCAGAAATGTTGACAGTTTGTCCAGCATTTGCACTGCGACAATCGGATTTTATCTCTGCCTTGTTCTAAAGGTATTTAAAAAAAGATACGAGTGTGTCTCGGGACCCAAGACTGAACTGAAACTTCTTCTTCGACATTTTTCTCTAGAATCAACTTTTGGTTATTTTTTTTTCATCAAAAAGCATGCACTGAAATTGAACCTTAAATGATTGTCTTTGTATTGTCATTGGCAAGGAACGCCCTATATATTAACAAACAACAATATTATACAGTGCATTTCATTCAAATCGATCTGGGTATATCTAAAAAAATTTTTTTGTCATTGGCAGGGACTGAATGAAGAAGTTTCACTTCAAAAACTATGCGGGATCAAACTTTGGCCTAATTTAATTAACATTTTACTGTTTTATCATTTTTATTTCTTTGTATTCTTGTTTTTTTCAGGTAATGACTGAATCTATGAACCACATTTTCGCCACCGATTGGTACGACAAAGTATTTTATTGGCGTCCTTCGGGTATTCTTCAATGTTTGCCTATATTTTCTATGGCTCTATTCTGTCAGACTCAATTGTTTGAAATTTATGAAACAATACCTAACGTTTGTCTTGAGAAAATGAATCAAGTCGTAGATGTGGCGCTGAATATTTGCACTGTGGTTTATGTCTGCGTCGGATTTTTTGGATACGTCGCATATTGCACTATACCTTTTACAGGTCGGTATACAAGAATTTTATTTATATTTTTCTTTATTTTATATTTGAAAAACTGTTTCTGTAAACGCTTATTTCAATTTCAGGAAACATTCTGATGAGCTTCGAGCCCAGCTTATCTTCTGAGGCGATAAAAATCGGCTTTGTATTGTCCGTTGCGTTCAGTTTTCCACTCGTGATATTTCCATGTCGAGCCAGTCTCAACTCTCTACTGTTCAGATGGGTAATTTGAAGAGAATAATTCACTTAAACAATTTTTTTTATTTTTTTGCTCTTGTAAATAAAACGAGAACCAATTCGATACCGTTTTGTCGTTTTATAATATTTTTCTACAAGCCCTGATTTATACCAGTTTTATAAACTTCTCCTCACTAAAAAGGATCTATTTTTCAGGCACATTCCCACGAGACTGCTAGCAACTATATTCCAGAGACTCGGTTCAGGTGGTTAACTTTCATGATAGTTGCTGGTTCTCTAGTTACCGGAATTCTGATACCAAACATTGAATTTGTATTGGGGCTAGTAGGATCAACTATTGGCGTTATGATCTGCCTCATGTTTCCCGCAGCGTTCTTCATTTCTATAAGCAGTAAAAATACTAACGAGAGATTAATAGCGCAGGTAATAAATTGGGAAATAACTTGTAAATTAAATTAAGATTTTTTTTATCATTTTTCAAATTCAAATTCTTTATTGACATTCATTATTACAAGTTATAAGTTAAATAAAATAATAACCTGCAATAACTTACAGAGGTAAACAGAGTTACCTGTACGCAACCCTGGCACAATAGATATAACAAAATATAATATAAAATAGTAAAAAACTTCCGTCGACTGCCTATCAAATTTGCGAAAAATCTTTGTAGCTACATATTTATGATTTTTTAGAGATATAGTTTTGTTATTATCTGGAATAGTCATTTTATTTCTCGTTATAATTTTTGAATCTTTAAAATCAAAAGATAATTTATTGTAGTTTTCTATTAATGCTTCAAGCACAAAACACTCTTTTGATGATCTTTTTCTTACGATTTCTTACGATGATCATTTTATTTGTTCTAATTTTCAGGCCATGCTGTTCATCGGAGTTTGGATAATGATTTTGGGGACATACGCTAATCTCTATGCAATGGAGGAATCTGCTAATGCCAAACTTACCTTGACGACTGGAGAATCTTTGAATCAATTAAACAACATCCCACCACAAATGATCAATGATGGAGACGTGCAGATGGTACCGCCGATACCAAAGATCAACGAAATTCCGATCATTGACGATGGTAAGGAGTTTGAGAAATGTCTGAATGCTAATATTCAGAGTAAGCTAATAACTATATATTGTCCTTTTGTCTTCTCTTTAGAAAAGTTCAAGCCTCTTGAAGCTGTAAAGATTCATGAAAATGATAATTCAAAGGACGATGTACGCCAGGAGCCGCCTATACCAGTTGAACGTGCCGTAGTTACTGAGAAAACTATTTTGATAACCAAGATCCCTGAGAGTCGTCTGATTGCTACACTTTCTCCAGTCATTAAAGACATCGTTGGGGATATTAAGAATATTAAATCTGGTGATGAGAAACAGTTATATAAAGCGGATCAAAACGTGGAAAAGAAAGAAGATGGAGTTTTAAAGGTGGAACAAAAAATAAAGGAGATTGAGATAAACGAAAATAGAAATGCTGGAAATCTAATCAATTTAGATTCAGATGCTATTAAAAAAGAAGACCGGGAATTGGCGGCGGCCGCGGAATTAGCAGAAGCTGAACACGATAAGAAACATGAAGAGCTGAAAAAAACACTTGAGAAGCATGAAATAGAACAGCGACAATTGTTGCAGGAGCAAAAGGAGATTCTAAAGACATTGAACCAGCATAAACAAGAGTTTGAAAAAGAGAGAAAGGAAAAAGAGGCGAGTAAAAGGGCAGGAAAAAAATTAGGGCGAGAGGACAGAGACCCTGGAAATAACGAGGGTGTTAATTCAGATAAATATAAGCCTGAGAATACAGAGGATGAAAAATTAAAGCCAAATTCAGAGGCAAAGGATGTCAGAGATCCCAATAAATCAGATCAGACAGCAAAAAGTAAATCCAAAGATAACGAACTGGACAAAGAAAATACCAGAGCCAATGACGATACAAAAAATAACAGAAATCCAATTCTGATTGAGACTGAGAATAATAAAACTATAAAAAAATCACGCGGACCAATCCTTAGCGTGTTAGCAAAAGAATCATCGAACTCTAGTATTGCTAATAATGTGGCAATTGATAGAATTAAGGATCGTATCAATACAGAAGATCAGAGAATTAGGGCAGAGCATGATGCTGTAGGTTTATCTAATAACAATGTACAGACATTAACTGATAATAATAATGTTCCAGCTCCGATAGCGTTAGTTATGAGCGAACAGACGAATAATAATAAAGATACTGTAAAATCAACATCGGTGAAGAAAACTGGTGAAAATTTGGCGATCGGAAGAGATCTTTTGGAGAATTTGCAAAGAAAAAAACGAGAGATCGGTGGATTATTGGTAAATGAAAATCATTCAAATAATGAACAGACTTTGGTGCTGGCTGATGAAATAAGAGATGAGTTGAATCAAGATAGTTTTAAGTCTGTAAATGTTATTGCACAAGGAGATTTAAATAAGGAGTGTGCTAAGACTGAAAAGTCTTTGAATAATGTTAATTATATTAAAAAAAAGGAAGAAGAGGATGTAATAAGTGGTAAAGAAAAGGTGACGACGGAATTGCTATTGATTAAAACAAACTCTTATTTGTCAGATCAAAGTTTTGTTAATGGAAATTCGTTGGACAAGAATTTGGAATTGGAAATAGAGTTTGAAAGTAATAATCAAAGGACTTTGAAATTTGAGAATAGCAAATAAGTCAAGTAATAAAACAAAGGATGAAGAAAGAGAGTGAAACGATGTCAAGACTGTGGCATAATATTTTGACAAAAGTTTACGTTATAAATATACCTACACTACCCAGGTATATTGTTTATAATTATTTCAAATAACAGAGCATAATTCAGATCAAGCATTATATTATTTATATTGGAATTCCTATCTTGGGTAAATAATGCTAAGAAAAACTCGTTACTCGTTTATAGGTATAGATATATATTTTCATTTTTTATTCAAATAAAATCATTTGTTATAAATATACATAAACTTAAATGTATTTTGAGAGATGGTGGTATGTAGATGTAGAGTATTTAAATATTTTTATAAGTTTGAAACTGAGTGATATGGCTACTTTTAAGTCAGATAAAAAAAATAATCTACATATTTTCAGTCCTAAGTTAAATAATACATATATTTAATTGTGGTAAAAATGAGATATTACACAGCGTAAAGCTGGCTTATTCAGAACGAAAAATGATAATTTTTCTCTTTTTATATGTACAAATAACATTTCACTGAATTATTTACATGCTGTATTTTATATAGGTAGATCTTTCTCTCTGTGTTTATAAGCGTTTCCATGAAAATTCGGGGTCAATTCAAACAAATAATCTTATTTATACATTCAGGCATTTATATTAATCATAAATTAAAATTGTCTAATTTTCTTATAAGAGAATGTTAGCTACTAGAAACACTAGTGTAAGGAAATACTGTGCTACAAAATACTTTGACTTGTTCATAGATTCCAAAAAACACAAAGCCTCCTAAAGTGAAACCGAACGTTCTAGGAGCAAAACCTGCAAACAGCCTGTGAAAAAAAAAAATATATAAAATGAGTGAATAGGAATTTAATTAAGAAATGTGTACTATATAATTTAATAAATTAACGACTAGATTTACCATTTAATATATCATATTTACATCTTTAATTATTTGATGTCTAGAATAATTAGACAATTTTAATAATTCACAGAAACTCACCCCTTGGTGCCACTTTCTCTGTACACTTCCTTCAGCATTGTTGATATTTTCACCTCATCCTTCACAGCCGATGTATCGGATAGCATAATTCTAGTTTTTGCAACGTCTAGGGGGGTTGTTAACACAGCTGCCAATGCAACTATAATACAAAAATGTTTCAGGTATTAATACAACTCTTTTGACTACTTCAATCTTACATATATCTACTCAAAGCTATCTACAGACTTTTATTTTCATGATAAAATTAAATAATTCATAACATCTCCAAAATTTGTAAGACTGTTAATAGGTTTTTATGATTTTCAGTCCTTAGACACACTGAGTCTAAGTTTACTATTCATAATCTCACCTGAAGCAGCCCCGCAAGCGGCTCCTTCCAAAGGTGTGCAGTCCCTACAAACTCTACGTTTCCAACAAAGTTTGAAATACTCCCATAACGGCATTTGGATCAAACCAAAAGGTAAATCTCTTAGCACGGTGCTACCGTATCCACGATATAATGTTCTTAGTCCAAGACTTGCGGTGTCTTTAATAAGCGCCTGTTTTCTTTGCTTTGTTACTTCTACGGGCACACGAATAAGACATGCGACCTAAATTGGAGATCAATGTAAACTGTTATTAAAAAGTTTTTTTTTTCTTTTAAACAAAAAATTTATTGTTCTTGATCTCAATAATATTAAATATATCACCATTTCTGCCAAAGAGGCTGCACCCATGTGAATGAATAGGTGATAAGAAGGCGGTACTTTTGGCTGGAGAAATTCTTTTATTCCCTCATAAGTTACGAAAAATAAAGAAGCTGTAATCAAAGTTATTTATTAATTTTTCTTTTTTAAACAAATTATCGAAAAAACAAGATATACACATCGTTTTTTTTTTTTTTCAAATTCGAATTCGAAATTACCTGCTGGTGCTGAGCCAATCATGACTGGCAACATACCACTGTAAAGCCTACCAAAGCCACCTGATTTTTTAAAACCATGTTGACTTTGGAGACGCGTTTTTAATGTATCTAAAGGAAAAAAGGTCAGGTCACACATCGTCCCTGCAACACCTCCGGACTGTAATTAATTCATACGGCGGTATTATAGCAGGTGGTTTTGATTAATAAATATTCAACGTTTAATAACGGATAGTTTAGTCGGTAGGTAGAGTTAAGTGAATGACGCAATGTCCGTGATTATTATTAGATATTTAATTTATTTATTTATTCATTGATTTATTTTTAACTATGAAATCGATAGAAAAATGCGAATGTCAGAATCGGAATATGTGTATAAATTATTTTTTAAACAGAATTATAGTCACGTTTTTTACTTACGATTAGGGATGATAGAAATACATTTTTTGAGTTAACCTCGCCGACGACAACCTTCTTTGTTTCTTTGTGGAACATATTTACGTTTTATTCAGGATTTTCAAAGGAATAATAATGTCTAGTATGGATACACATATTTAAGTTCGGGTGTAGTCTTCGTCAATTCATGACATAGTGTCGTAAACCTATTTTATAACACAAACTTTATAGCCGTGTATGGCAGTACACGTGATACGGTGATAATTTTTTATCACGACGTTAAGCGTTTGTTTAATTTCGGTCGACCGCTCCGCGCGCAGAAATTTCGCGCAACTCATCTTCTATTTCATCGAATCAACGCGGGTCAATCGGTGGCGGTGAAGGACACGAGACGTTTGTCTGAAGGACGTGTACGGGATAGTACGGAAGCCCGGTCGGGCCAACTATAGACACACTATGTCGGTCGATAAAATCAGCATTTACAGACATATACCGTCAGTAAAATCGACAAATACAGACATACACTGTCTGTAAAATACCTAAGTTGTGTAAAGCTGGCTCGTGACTTTATTTTTTTCCAATTTTTTATATACCAAACTTAATTAAAGTTGGCCCTTGAGTTTAGTATTTTTCAATTTTTTAGATTCCAAACAATTGCACTTAATTAGATCTACTAATTTCGTTAATTACTGAATTCCAGTTTTTGAGAACCAAGCAAAAAACACAATAGGGATTTTCTATGGCAGAATAGCGGCCAAATTAAAATCTCCGCAATTTTTTATTTACAAAAATTTTTTTGAAATTGATATCAGGTTATAATGTAATTTTATGCGATAAACAATAAAGTCAAAAAATATTCATCGGTGATTCCAGAATAGCTGATCCCGCCAGAATTTGAACTGACTGAAGTGACGTCATGCGCACTTTCAACATGGCGGCTCGCGCAGGCAGGAACTTGTCCGTGGCGTCGTGGCGACCGGCGTCAGGCAGCGGGACGGAGCGGGTCGGGGTGTCGCTTGTGGCTCCGTAAGTTAATTATTTTCTCCGTCAAAAGCTCAGAGGACATTAACAATAAGGAAAAGAAGAAGAAAGTTATTTTTCTGTGCCGGAACCGACGCCGGAGATAAAAAAATAAGTGACAAGTGAATTGCAAGTGACGCTACAGAGCCAGTGTATAATTCTAATCAAAATTTTCTCGAAAAAGTGGGCAGTGAAGTTTTCTAAATCAAATTTTTCTAACCTACAATGAAAAACTTTCAACATCAAAAAAAAATTGGCAGTGAAGTTTTTTAAATCAAATTTTCTTATGAAAATTCGTACAAACATTTCTAACCTAAAATCCAAACATTTTTTCAGTGAAACAAAGTTTTAAAACAAAAATCAAAACTTTCTTGAAGAGGTTATGTTGTTTGGCCTGAAAACCTCCGCTGACGTGTGAAAAAAGGTAAGACTAGTTTAATCTTGGTAGTGCACGACCGTTAGAAATAAAATTCTAGTCCGAGCATGTTATTTATCTCTTCAAAACTATTTAAAAAAAAAAAATAACATACATTTCCGAGACGAACTTTTTCACTCGCTGCGCCGTCATTCTTTTTCGGCAGTTGCCTTCAAATATTATTTATAATCGTAAGTAGCTAACAATTGTGTATCTTTTTACAATCTGGAAATCGGAGAAATGTCGGAAATTTTTTCTTGCCGGGAAAAATCGGGAAAACGTCGGGAATTTTTTTCAGACTTCGGGAATTTTTTCGGCGAATTATTTGATTTTCTTATTTTGAAAGTTTTAGAGGAACTAAATGCTTATCGAAAAAATATTGACTACTTTTATTTTAATGTAATAATTATATCTATATACGGGGAATTCTTTGTGAAACCGGACAGCAATTTTCGACCAAAATTTCGATTCTTACGAAATTTTTCCACAAGGTCATAGTCCTTGAAAGAGACTTTCAGGAATTTCGACGGCTGCGTAGAATAACCGACTATTTCGGAATTTGTTTGAAAAAGCGGCTATCTCGAAATTTGCTTTTTAACTATTTGTAAATTTTTACAAATTTGATCAGGGTTCAGTCAGTTCATCACTGAAATATCATCGGGAAATTGTTGAATTTCATCGGAAAAAACGGGAAAACGTCTGAAATTTCATACTTCTGGAAGAGTAGACACCTTGTAATGAGACTTGATTGGATTCAATATTATCTGCGTGTATAATCATTTACCATACGCAAAAAGTCTAACGCGAAAAATGTAAAGTAAACTCGCGCGAGCGGGTCATCCAGACCGAAAGTTTTTTATATTTGTAAAAAATTCGATACCAATCAAACCACTATTATTTACTTTAAATTTACGATTTGACTGAACTTCTAATATTCCGCGATACTTTATCGATGAAAAAATAATTTGATTACAGAGCAAACTGCAGCACGTCGTAAATAATGCTGATCTCTACATGAAAAAATGAGAGACTTTTGTTTGAAACATTTTTTTTTTTTGTTTTTGAATTTTAATTTTTTATGGTACATACTTTTTATTCTTTATTTTTTTTTTTTATTAATTTTCAGTACCGTGTTCTACATGAACAAATAGAAAACTTTCGTGCAGAACACTTTTTTGAAAATGTCAACTTTTTATGGTAGTTTGATTTTAATTTGATTTTGTTTTTTTCTAAATTTGAATTTAAATTCAAATTTAAATTGATGTAAATAATTAATTTCAATATCATTATAAAATTTGTGAAAGATAATAATTCTGGCTATAAATTTGAATAAAAATAAAAAATATATATATACATGCATAAAATTGAAAATAGAAATGAAAATGTTTCAAACATGAGTTCCTTATTCTTTCGTGTAGAACACGATTCTCAAAAAAAAAAAATAAATAAATAAATATAGGTTGCTATTCAAAAAACCGAAGCTGACCTTGGTTTGACCTAGAAAGCCTCCACTGAATTAAAAAATATTATTCCTAATCGATTGGGCCTTTCGTATGAAGAATCTTTTGTTTGAAACATGTTGTTCAGTAGACCTTATTTTTCGAGTTATTCGCGATTGTCAAGTTAGGAAAAAAAACATCCTGTATACCTATAAAGTTGGCCCTTGAATTTAGGATTTTTCAATCCTTAAATACCGAACAATTGCTCTTAATTGATCCGCTAATTTCGTCAATTACTGAATTCCAGTTTTTAAGAACAAAGCAAAAAACACAATAGGGATTTTCTATGGCAGAATAGCGGCCAAATTAAAATCTCCCCGATTTTTTATTTTCAAAATTTTTGTTGTGATTGACATCAAGTTCTAACGTAATTTCATGCGATGAACAATAGAGTCAAAAAATATTCATCTATGATTCTAGAATAGCTGATCCCGCCAGAATTTGAACTGACCGGTGGTGACGTCATGCGAACTTTCAACATGGCGGCTCGCGCAGGCACGAACTTGTCCGTGGCGTCGTGGCGACCGGCGTCAGTCGGCGTCAGGCAGCGGGACGGAGCGGGTCGGGGTGTCGCTTGTGGCTCCGTAAGTTGATTATTTTCTTCGTCAAAAGCTCAGAGGACATGAACAATAAGAAAAAGAAAGTTATTTTTCTGTGCCGGAACCGACGCCGGGATAACAAAATTATCGACAAGTGAATTGCAAGTCACGCTACGCAGCCGGTGTATAATTTTGATCAAAATTTTCTCAAAAAAGTTGGCAGTGAAGAAGTTTTCTAAATCAAATTTTCATATCCAAACCCGTATAAACTTTTCTGACCTAAAATTTGAAAAATTTTTCACCAAAAAAAGTCTTGAAACAAAAATCAAAACTTTCTCGAAGAGGTTATGTCCTTGTACCTGAAAAACCGTCGCTGACGTGTAAAAAAAAGGTAAAAGTAGTTTAATCTTGGTACTGCACGACCGTTAGGAATAAAATTCAAGTCCGAGCATGTAATTTATCCCTGCAAAATCATTTTAAAAAAAATCATGCATTTCCGAGACGGAATTTTTTCACTCGCTGCGCCGTCGAGTGTTTTTGACAGTTCATGTGAATATTGAGCCGGCGTCTAATTTTCTCGATTGAATTTATGTTTATCGTCCAGAAAACCGTAGTTGGCGTGTGAAAACAGACGAGAGTAGTCTAATCTTGGTATTGCACGACCATTAGAAGTAAAATTGAAGTCTGAGCATGTAATTTAGTTCCGCGCTAAACCCTTTTACAAAAATATACATTTACGAGACAAAATTTTTTACTCGTTACGCCGCCGATTGTTTTCAGCAGTTGCCTTCGAGCATTAGTTTTACTCGTAGGTAGATAACAATTGTGTATCTTTTGACAAAATTAATATAAGATTTGTTTAGATTCAATAGTACCGTGGGATTGTTGATCTCCGTATGATAATTATATACAATGTGCTAACGTCTTAACGAGAAAGATATAAGGTAAAGTCAAGCGAGCGGGTGCACAGCCGAATGTCGTTTACATTTGGACCAGATTCGAGAATATTCAGACAACCGTTATTCACTTGTATTGACAATTTGACTGAAATTTTAATGTACCGCGAACCTTTATTGACAAAAAAATGTTTTTGATTACAGAGACAAACTGCAGCAGGTCATGAATGCAGCTCTCAGGCTATTTGAACAGATCGAATATCGCCGATGAAACGAGAAAAGGTAAGGCGGTAATCGTAACGTTAGTTCTAGCTATTTTCTGTCACTTTTGTTCGGCGAATTTTTAAATCAATAGATTGAATTTGAATGTATTCATTTATTCATTCAAATGACACAGAATAAATGTTCGGCTTTTCTGTTTTATCTCAAAAATATCGCAACAGTGATCGTACAAGTATTCGAAAGATAAATCTTGTCCGTTTTTTTTTGTTGCAGTGAAATGAGTGTCGCCAACATCTGCCAATTGCATTCCCTTGGGATCAAAGGCAGACCGAATACTAAAACTAAAATTGATTGTAGAGCAGCGCTTTGGAGCAGGTAAAATGCAATAATTTGATTAATAATCTTTTCAAGAAATATATGGACTAATAATCAGTATAATATAGTCACGGCCCTAAATTTCGATTGACTAATTGAAGCATTGTCCTCACATATAAACTCCTTTGAATATATGACTGCTTTCTACATGTATTCAAAATCAAATTTATATGACGTTTATTTCTAATTTTACTCATTTCTCTTCTTATTTTACAGAATATCGTGTCAGCAGGCCAATTCTGGCAATTGGAGCGACTTAGAGGATAGGAAGATGACTTGGCTTCAACGATGGTGTATGGATTGAGAGGTGAGAATTAAAGAACTTCTCCAGTAATCTCTGTTCTCATTAGGGAATAATGACTTGTCCTATTTCAATGAAAATTAGCTTTATCTTCATTTTCCTTTCCTTTGAATATATGACTGCTTTCTACATATATTCAAAATCAAATTTACATGAAGTTTATTTCTAATTTTACTCATTTTTCTTCTCATTTTACAGAATATCGCGTCAGCAGGCCAATCCTGGCAATTGGAGCGACTTAGAAGATAGGAAGATGACTTGGCTTCAAAGATGGGACGGGAAAAAAGAAATGATAATATCGCAACGTTTCTTAGGTAATTTTTCTCTTAATAACGACTGAAAAGTGTGCATCATAGGTTTCAAATGCCAAAATCTAATAAACGTAAACGAATTTGGCGAAGTTAGGTGATAATGCCCTTCCTTGAAATCAATGGAAAATTATCAAATATATAATGCATGTATTATTTTATTCTATTATACTATCGATATACATATTATTACATATACGTATGTAGGTATACCATCTAGCAGTTTAAGATACCATTTCCTCCCCCATTCCCTTAACTCTTTTACTCTCTTGATTCACAATTTGGATCTTAGTATCGCAATCTTCTAAATCGTATATTTCTCTCATCAGGTGGAGGAGGAAAGATAAATGCAAGAAACCATGGAAGAACGGAGGCCAACGAGATATGAAAAAAACTGACCACATTTGTATCCGACTGAGAATTATGGTTTGCTCTTGAGATGCCATGGACACTCGAATTCGCAAATTGAATGGAGTTTCAAAGGCTGCTAATGGAAATTCAATCTCACCGATAAATTTAATATAAGGTAAATAGTATTTTCAATTGTGTCTTCTTTTTTCCCCCAAGTTTAATCATTCTGTCCATTCATTATTAATATCCATCAACGAGTTTTCTTCATGCGAAAATATCTAACGTAAAATATCTAATGTTAACAATTACGATAATTACGATTATTTTATATTAATCATTATGTAAAGGGCAGATTTGCCCGTTGATCCTTCAATAAATAAATAATAGGTGTTCAATTAAGGAGACTATTCCTCAAATTTTTTATATTTCTGTTACAGTGTAATAGATGAAACGTGGACTAAATATGATAAGGTTACAGGAGCCAAGATCCTAATCATATATGCAGCAATCATGTGAAGGTAAGATCAGATATCTTGGAAAACAATATTTTCATCAAATTATTTCAATTGAAAAGTTGAAAAGTTATCGAAACCGAGAAGTTTTCCCTTAATTTATGTACTTCATTTCCTATGCAGAATCAAATTTATCTGCCATTCAGTTTTCTATATTGCTGTCATGTTTTGAGAATGGTCATATACTGATGGAAGAAGATAAAACAAGGACTCTATTCGTGTGAGAAACCAGAGAAGGTAAGCTTACAGATGTCTTGAATAAACATTTCACAAAATTGTAAATCAGTGAATCTATAGAGGAATTGTAAACTCTGGAATTTGTAAGTTTATTTTTACAATCGAACTTGAATTTGTCCGTTAGGTGATCAATTTGTCTTCAATCAGACGAGTACGTGATCAAATGGTGCACCACTATGGGTATGCAGAGAGTGCGAAGGATCGGAAGGAAAGAAAGCTGCAGTACAAGAAATGCACGGAATAATGGATCTTTGAACTTCGTATTTTATTTAAGAAATTAGAGAGATACATAGATAAGATGAGATTAGGATCATAAGCATAAACATAGCGTACAGGTATATTTGTATTTGTATTTTATTTTAGAATTTAGAGAGATACATAGATGGAGATTGAATCGTTAATACTTGTATTTTTCTATAATATCATTATTTGTCGCGGTAATTCGATTAGAATTTTATGTAAATCAAATCTGGCGAGTTCGGGACCCTCGGGGGCGTCGTCAATCGAACCCCGTAGGACATTTCTCGCCAGATATTTTATTGAAGTTATAATTACGAATAATTATGTATGAAGTTAATAGAAATATTAATATCAATATAATTACGAGAAGTTATAATTATCAATAATAATTCAATTCGTACTCAATTTTGAAAACTTGACTTTTGAATTGGATATATTTTATATCGTTAAAAGTAGAGATATTTACTTCTTTTGTTACTTTTTATAGAAAATACTTGTAGTAGGAGATTTAATTTCATATCGATTCGTCTCTCTAGTTTTAAAAGATTAGATTAGATTAGATAAGATTATTATTATAAGCATAAACATAGCGTACAGGTACATTACACGTACTATCGATCGTGTATTTGTATTTTATTTTAGAATTTAGAGAGATACATAGATTGAGATTGAATCGGTAATACTTGTATTTTTCTATAATACCATTAATTGTCGCGGTAATTTGATTAGAATTTTATGTAAATCAAATCTGGCGAGTTCGGGACCCTCGGGGGCGTCGTCAATCGAACCCCGTAGGACATTTCTCGCCAGATATTTTATTGAAGTTATAATTACGAATAATTATGTATGAAGTTAATAGAAATATTAATATCAATATAATTATGAGAAGTTATAATTATCAATAATAATTCAATTCGTACTCAATTTTGAAAACTTAACTTTTGAATTGGATATGTTTTATATCGTTAAAAGTAGAGATATTTACTTCTTTTGTTACTTTTTATAGAAAATACTTGTAGTAGGAGATTTAATTTCATATCGATTCGTCTCTCTAGTTTTAAAAGATTAGATTAGATTAGATAAGATTATTATTATAAGCATAAACATAGCGTACAGGTACATTACACGTACTATCGATCGTGTATTTGTATTTGTATTTTATTTTAGAACTTAGAGAGATACATAGATGGAGATTGAATCGGTAATACTTGTATTTTCCTATAATATCATTAATTGTCGCGGTAATTCGATTAGAATTTTATGTAAATCAAATCTGGCGAGTTCGGGACCCTCGGGGGCGTCGTCAATCGAACCCCGTAGGACATTTCTCGCCAGATATTTTATTGAAGTTATAATTACGAATAATTATGTATGAAGTTAATAGAAATATTAATATCAATATAATTACGAGAAGTTATAATTATCAATAATAATTCAATTCGTACTCAATTTTGAAAACTTGACTTTTGAATTGGATATATTTTATATCGTTAAAAGTAGAGATATTTACTTCTTTTGTTACGTTTTATAGAAAATACTTGTAGTAGGAGATTTAATTTCATATCGATTCGTCTCTCTAGTTTTAAAAGATTAGATTAGATTAGATAAGATTATTATTATAAGCATAAACATAGCGTACAGGTACATTACACGTACTATCGATCGTGTATTTGTATTTTATTTTAGAATTTAGAGAGATACATAGATTGAGATTGAATCGGTAATACTTGTATTTTTCTATAATACCATTAATTGTCGCGGTAATTTGATTAGAATTTTATGTAAATCAAATCTGGCGAGTTCGGGACCCTCGGGGGCGTCGTCAATCGAACCCCGTAGGACATTTCTCGCCAGATATTTTATTGAAGTTATAATTACGAATAATTATGTATGAAGTTAATAGAAATATTAATATCAATATAATTACGAGAAGTTATAATTATCAATAATAATTCAATTCGTACTCAATTTTGAAAACTTGACTTTTGAATTGGATATATTTTATATCGTTAAAAGTAGAGATATTTACTTCTTTTGTTACTTTTTATAGAAAATACTTGTAGTAGGAGATTTAATTACATATCGATCCGTCTCTCTAGTTTTAAAAGATTAGATTAGATAAGATTATTATTATAAGCATAAACATAGCGTACAGGTACATTACACGTACTATCGATCGTGTATTTGTATTTGTATTTTATTTTAGAATTTAGAGAGATACATAGATAAGATTGGATTATTATTTTTGTTTTTCTATGATTTTAGTAATTGTTGTCCTAAATATGTCCATTTGTTCATAAGAAATAATTACAAATTGTACATCAAGTTGACAATGAGAAATATTGTATTGATGCTGCAGCAATAAATTCCCACATACATATAGTTTTAAGTTAGTTAATAAGTTTTCAGTATAAGTCTTCTTGTATTACTCCAATCCTACGAACAAGAGGTTGACGTCCTCTTCTATAGGCCCCTGAGTTATTACTAGCTGCATACTATATTTATTATTGGACTTAAGATAAATAAATAAATATACTTATAATTAATGACTCCGTCATTTTCCATTCTCCCCTTCCTTCGATTATATTTCAGATAATAACTAAGGTAAGTGACAGAAATTTGAATTCAAAAAATTTGGTGCGCCTAATGATATGCAACAAAAATCTTATCATACGGTTGGGCGAGTCCTTACGCCTGATGATAGGCAACAAAAATCTTATAGTAGGGGACGGCGAGTCGTTACGCCTGATGATAGGCAACAAAAATCTTACCGTAGGAGATGGCGAGTCGTTACGCCTGATGATAGGCAACAAAATTCTTATCTTAGGGGAAGGCGAGTCGTTACGCCTGGTGATAGGCAGCAAAAATCTTATCGTATCGAACAGCGAGTCGTTACGCCTGATGATAGGCAACAAAAATATCATCGTAGGGGCAGGCGAGTCGTTACGCCTGATGATAGGCAACAAAAATCTTATGCTAGGGGTAGGCGAGTCGTTACGCCTGATGATAGGCAGCAAAAATCTTATCGTAGGAAACAGTGAGTCGTTACGCCTGATGATAGGCAGCAAAAATCTTATCGTATCGAACAGCAAGTCGTTACGCCTGATGATAGGCAACAAAATTCTTATCTTAGGGGAAGGCGAGTCGTTACGCCTGATGATAGGCAACAAAAATCTTATCGTATCGTACAGCGAGTCGTTACGCCTGATGATAGGCAGCAAAAATATTATCGTAGGGGCAGGCGAGTCGTTACGCCTGATGATAGGCAACAAAATTCTTATCTTAGGGGAAGGCGAGTCGTTACGCCTGATGATAGGCAACAAAA
This sequence comes from Macrophya alboannulata, assembly GCA_949628255.1. Classification (NCBI taxonomy): domain Eukaryota; kingdom Metazoa; phylum Arthropoda; class Insecta; order Hymenoptera; family Tenthredinidae; genus Macrophya; species Macrophya alboannulata. The sequence continues at coordinate 15,584,135 of OX451212.1, forward strand.
ATCTTATCGTAGGTGACGGCGAGTCGTTACGCCTGATGATAGGCAGCAAAAATCTTATCCTAGGGGAAGGCGAGTCGTTACGCCTGATGATAGGCAACAAAAATTTTATCCTAGGGTCAGGCGAGTCATTACGCCTGATGATAGGCAACAAAAATCTTAGCTTAGAGGAAGGCGAGTCGTTACGCCTGATGATAGGCAGCAAAAATCTTATCCTATCGAACAGCGAGTCGTTACGCCTGATGATAGGCAACAAAAATCTTATCGTAGGGGACGGCGAGTCGTTACGCCTGATGATAGGCAACAAAAATCTTATCTTAGGAAACAGCGAGTCGTTACTCCTGATGATAGGCAGCAAAAATCTTACGTTAGGGGAAGGCGAGTCGTTACGCCTGATGATAGGCAACAAAAATCTTATCGTAGGGGTCGGCGAGTCGTTACGCCTGATGATAGGCAACAAAAATCTTATCCTAGGGTCAGGCGAGTCATTACGCCTGATGATAGGCAACAAAAATCTTAGCGTAGGGGACGGCGAGTCATTACGCCTGATGATAGGCAACAAAAATCTTATCGTAGGTGACGGCGAGTCGTTACGCCTGATGATAGGCAGCAAAAATCTTATCGTAGGGGAAGGCGAGTCGTTACGCCTGATGATAGGCAACAAAAATCTCACCATAGGGGCAGGCGAGTCGTTACGCCTGATGATAGGCAACAAAAATCTTAGCTTATATTGTAGGGTGTGACGAGTCGTTACGCCTGATGATAGGCAACAAAAATCTGATCCTAGGGGAAGGCGAGTCGTTACGCCTGATGATATGCAACAAAAATCTTATCGTACGGGAAGGCGAGGCGGTTCGCATATAATTAGGCGCACCAAATTTCCGAATTAAAATTTCTGTCAGTTCAAGGAGTGCGCCGCGTATTCTTAGGATTAGTCAAATTCACTTACCTTATTTAATATCTGAAATATGGAGTCGAAGGAAGGGGAGAATGAAAAATGAAGAAGTCATTATTTATAGGTATATTTATTTATCTATTTATTCATTTTAATTCGAATAATATATGTGGTATAAAGCTAGTAATAACTAAAGAGCACTGCAAGCCTACAGAATAGGATCAACCTCTTGTTCGTAGGATTGCAGTAATACAAAAAGACTGATACTGAAAACCTCAGACTAACTAAAAACTAGTGTAACTTGAAACTGTATGTATGTGGCAATTTATTGCTGCAGCATCAATACAATATTTCTCATTGTCAACGTTATGTACAATTTGCAATTAATTCTGGGGAATAAATAGACATATACCTATGTATACGCATCTTAACTTAATTAGTATATTCTATTTGCCTAACGCTTTACAAGTTCTTATAGTATAAACCACATTTTTTCGGACAGATATCTCTAAAACCACAATAATACTTTACACCAAAGCAGGCTGTTTAATCCAATTTATCACGCCGCAATACTGATAGAGGATACAATATTATTTTCAATGCGGTTTTTGCTGACAATAATAATCCAACAATGTAATTTTGACGTGTGAATAGTCAAATAATTTGTTTCTCTAACATTACATGCTGCTGAAATATATTAATGACGCTCTCTATTTCATGGATCTCTAAATAATCTATTTTCCGTTCACTGCGAACAGTTACAACGGAGTGGAGTATTTCCGGATTCATTTATATCATAAGTGTATACATCATGCGCTATTATTTGCTTACGTATTGCGAATATTTCATACAGTGATAACGAATTCAATTAGGTATTTCAATCTCACACATTCATCCATGATAAATCTGCAGCTGATTCTGATCAGATGAATATTCTATAAATACCAGGACTATTCTTATCAACAAATAAAAAACATTTCTGGCCTAGGTACGCGGAAAAGTTACAACTTTTAGGTCGGCGCCCAGCGGCGAAAGACTGTATAATATATTTTTCATAATGTATTATTACAAAAGCTCATCTATTCTGTAAGATTGAAAGTTCTTTCGTTGTACGATTATAATGTTACCATATAAGATGCTCAGGTATAGCCTGCTGCAGAACAATGACAATTTTATCTATTGCTACTTATAGCTTCTACCAATAATTTGTAATGATCATTTTTTTTTTACCAGTGCCGCGTTGTATTTGTTTTTTAAATTTATAGAGGTACAAGTAATCAAGAGAGCAGATTTAATCATACAAAACTGTAGTTTCGCCCATTATATTTAGTCTATTTGAGTAAACGTAACTATTTTGTAACACCAAGCTCGTGTCTTTATGTCTCGTTGTTTGTATGACAATTTATAATAATATTTTCTGATATGGCCAGAATGGGTTACGGCAAGAATAATAATTTTTTAGTCTTACAAAGAGCGAGCAGTAGATGGATATGATAAGAAAGCCTAAGTATGGTTGTTACTGGTCATAGATAATAAAATCATATTTCAACATTTGTCACGCATATACTGTGTTATAAAGTCTGCTGACTGAAAATTGTTGATACGAGCTCAGCTTGTATCCTACATGCCGTTTTGAACGGAATTATTTATTAGATTAGATGCGAGATTCTATTTGAATTGATTTCAAGGGAACTGTAATTACGGACTAGATGCAACGCGGCTCAAAACTATATGCTTATACTAGTTTTGTTACACTTCGCAGCGCAAAGTTGTCTAGCAGCCACTCCCCTGACGCTTCGACTGCTTCAGTCCTCGCTGAGAATCAATGTTCTGTAGAATTTTGAAGTGGGTGAAGCGAATTTTGAGATGGGCAGAAGCGTCTTTTCCTTGTTGGAAAACGCCTGTGAAGATAAAAATAAGATAAAGCACATAAAGTACATTGGATAAATTAGCTGAAAGTGTTATTCAAGCAAATATTCTCGACCAGGAATCAATGATTTTTAAACTGTCCTTGTTCATAGATCTGAACGTGATCGGTAATATCGCTTTTCTTAATCAAATCTATTATATTCTATCTCTTATGATTAATTTTGTAAGCCTGTAACAACCGTTTTTAAATGTGATAGGAACTTCAAGAACCATTTTCAACAGAAGCAAGAACTTGAATTTCAATCACATCAATTGTCATTTTATTTCATTTTTATGCATAAAATCAACGGACGAAACTGCCCTATACAAATATGCAGCATTACAAGTACCTATTTATACTCCACTACCAGTATCTCTTATTATAACCAGCACCTGAGACTCGAAAGTAATTTATTACCAACATTGAATTTTATTCTATAAAAAAAAAAAACAATAAATGTGATGCCTGATTGATTTAATGGTAATCTACATTTGTATTCATTTGCAACCCTCTGAAGTCCTGCCCTTGTTATTTGAATATTTCTCTACTACAAGGCAAGTCTATATTTTAATAAACCAAGTAAAGTTAATATATATTTTCTTGAGAGTCATTAATAGTCTCTTACTTTTGAAAATTGCACCGGACTTTGTCATTGAAGAGAAAGAAGTTCATCTTATTCCAAAGATTTGAGCGTTTCGTCTCTCCTAGACTTACCCTACAGTAAGATATACAAGTAAGACGAGAATCAATATATTACCTTCAGGAATATTAGCATGGCATCTCTGCCGTGTTCCTCGTATCTGAGAAGATCCAAGTCTCCGTGAAAGTATGCTGGGGTGCCGTCGAGGCAGATGGGCAAGTGGTACAGATGACTCGGCACGTCAATAATCCGGATCTCATTTCTCCTCTTTGATTCTGAAACATGAGAAGATAATTGCGAATTGAAAAACAAACGTTATCGCATCTAGAGATACATACTGTCGAGATATCTGATAGCAAAATGCTTTTCAGCATTAATTGTTTGGTTAATGTGCACAATTAGATAGGATCTTTGGCTGCCATAATATAAAGCTTACCATTGTGCTCGCTGACTGGTCATTCAAGATTAGCCAGGTAATGTTGGTTTGCGTACAACTCCGACAAAATATCGCGCAGGATTTATGCATCCGAAGTGTCTGTTGAGCCTATTCAGCTATCCGCCGAACAATAATGCTGTTAAAAAATTGAATAAAAGTCTAAATTAAGGAAGAAGTATTCTCCAGAAAAGAAATTGCAAAAGTTCTGTAGGCTCACATGATTCTGCATTATAAAACGAAAAGAATAAGCCCCCGAGGACCTTTAACGTGAAATTATACCCGAGATATGAATTTTTCAAAATTGCGGTATTTTATCACCCCAGGTTGGCGGAATAGGTAAAAAAAAAAATAAGGTTACCGTTCTAGGGTAAACAGCATATTAGAAAGATAATTGTTGCTAGTTTTTTCACTGACGTACAAGTTTATTGAATGATACTTATTCGCGTACGTATATGTATTTAAAGCAGGCACCAGAGGTTATGTTTGCAGGAAATTTCAATTTTCACGCAGTTATTTATCGGTACGGATATAATATACTTGAAAACAAACAATTTCTTCGATTATAGCCAAAGTCTACTCTTACCGGTCCAATTGTTACTCATTTTGTTGATCGACGAATGAAGAACATAGGTGTATGAAAAAGTATCTGGCGATTTACAGGGATTATACATCTGCGATTCTAAGCATCTCACCATGTCCAAGAAGCATGTTAGGTTGGCTAGCCACAAGTCTTCTGCGCTCAGCGGATCCTTAATCCTTATAACGACGCCTGAACCAGGAGCCTCTACACACGACCCGTGCTAACTCGTTGACGCCACGCAGGTCACTGAACTTTTGTAACACTGCCATCAGCCGAGTGATGTTGTCGTAGGTCAGTTAACGATGGTAGCGCCATCTAGTGAAAAACCACAGAACTATGAAGAGCGTTGAACGATCCGCGGGTTGCGTTTAATAAGGTGCGTGCCGTTTTACTATTATGCCAAATAAGAAATTATATCTGTATCATGCATAACTATGTAATCGCATTAGAGGATGTATGTATGTGTACAAACAAATATTATACATATCAGTATACGTAATAAGCTGACCGTTGATCAGAGCGGCAAATAATAAACCATAGCATACCAAATGAATAAATTACGTGAATGATTGTTCATTTTTATTTTATAATTGAGATTTTATTTCACTGATATTACAGTGTTTTATATATTTTATTAAATTCATTGGACTGTACTCACAGGCATCTTGAGTGCTTATTTTAGCGATTATCATGTTTGTAAAAAAAAAGAGAATTGTATTGCATTGAATAATTGTAATTTAGGAATAGCAAGTCGAACTGTACTGCATGTATTTATCAATTATTTATCAATCAAGATTCAATTTAGATTTTCACGTTTAATAAAAGGAAATTTTTGCCCATCACTATCCCATGTATTATTATATCAATAGATCAGGGACAATAAAAATTATTCCCAACATCCGCGTGAATAAATATGCTGGTATACTGCTGACCTGTCTATCTTATCAATTTGTGGAACGGTATTTACGCAGACCGCGCTTCTCCCAACTGTTAAATGTTCCTATACTTTTAATTTGTTTTTGGTTCATTAGGTAGCAATATAACGGGGTGCCCACGTCAAAAGATTATTTTATAATTACATTAAAACTTGAGAGTCTCAACTGCGATGAGATATAGGTATTAACTTTTGATTCAATTAGGTTTCGTAGCAAAGTTCTTAAGACATTACAAGATCATCGTCAAGAGTTTAGTCTTCTAAGTATAATCGCATCGTCGCAATCATTCAGTTAACTGTGATTGATAATCTTTTCGCCTAGCTTTTTCTGTTCTTTCTTCTTTTCTAAAATTCTTATCCTATCTAGGAAAGTATTGTCTCATTGATCAATCGTAACGTGCAAATTTAATCTTTACTGCAGCGTCGTTTTATTCCCCTTTATTCCCACTAACAACCGGGAAGACTTTGTTCAACTTTTTTTTTTTCTGTTGCAATTAGTTCTTGCAGAGTTGACAGCAAAAGACCTGCTCCCTCATTTTCTGATCTATCATTTATCAACTAAAACTTCTGAACCGAAACACATCCGTCCTTCGTCTCATCTCTTTGACGACGTTTAATTCTGGTTCGCTTATTAGAAATGATATCCTTGAGAAACCCAGGATTATAAAAGATTAAATTTGAGAATCAAGATTCCAACCCGGCGAACATAAGAATATTGCTAAATTAATCGTTTGCCATTAAAAATAAAAAAAAAAAAAAAAAATTGCAGTTAGTTTATTATGTTAGCTCATCCGCTGATCCACAACACATAAGCACAGTCCCAGGATGGGGGCTTACATTTTTCTACATCCAAAAACGAGTTGAAAATTAATATCTGACAATAAAATATATTAAAAAAACAATAAACGAATGTCTCAATTTTCGAAATTCCCATTTCCTCGTAAGTTCTTCTCCGTTCGGACTCGTTGTGGTTTTTATTATTCGTACGAAGGACCGATTGACCAAGTATACAAGTTTTCACAGAAGAAATCTTTGGAATATTGAGTGTCTTTTCAATCGAATTATAGACGAAATAATCAGACTTTGATCTGCTTTTGATTACTTATTATTTTTTTTTTTTTTGTCCGTTTGTACTCACTGGCGTACTGATATTATAACAAATTTTATGGTCCTTTCGGCACTGAACTTCCAAAAATCAGGTAGACCTTAATGTGAAGGAACTGAATTAAAATTGTATCATAGAATGGTATATTTCGTTATAATTTAGCCCTAAGTTTAAAACAACATTGAGACCAGTCGAAGATTATTCACAATTCATAGGTATGTTGGAAAGTTGCCACGAAGTCGAAATTTAGGTGAGATATCGTTCCTACGTTTTCGAGCGATCATATAAGTCTGGCTCATGGTCCACTTAAGCTCTCACTTATCATCACTTTGTTTGTCATGTAAAATATTGCCGAAGATTGCATAACGTGTTTTAATCGATGGGACGTACATACATTTCAGCTTACAGTTAATGAACAAACATCGATTCATTGTAAAAGTAAGGACTGTATTATATTCTCTAAGATAAAAAATCACACAATTTTCAAAGTACGATAATAATAATAATAGTCATAATAATAATAATAATAATAACACGGAGTTAGTGTAAAAGAAGAACGAACGAAGGGGAGATACATATTGGCAAATGACGCTGACTCTGAGGCCTAAAATTAAACCGTTCCCACTTTTTCTCCGAACTTTTAGGTTGACAAATAATTTATTATTTTTTATTTTTTTAAAAGATCTTCGAGGCTATAGTATTATTCTACGTCTGAAAATGAGTCAGCTTCACAGAATCATCGACTGGCTTTCGCACTCTGTATCTATAACACTCACGCACTTTGATAATTTATATTTACAGCTTAATTCCGCTCACCAATTTTCCACGATACAATTTTCGCAGTGACAAATTCGTTTCCTCTTAAATATGAGGAGTAATTATTTGTATATAGATTCAATAATTTATATTTAAACGTATTGATGATCTGTTGAAATGTATTATAATGATTAGTTGAAAATTAAATATAGCGTATCAAGAGAAAACCCCAAAAATTGCAGTTAATTAATTACCACGTTTAATCATCGGCCAAAATTCAGAAGTACACGTGGTTCATGAGCCATCTAGACAAACAAACTTTAACGCCTCGTGGCCGTTTCTTGGTTACTTAGTTTTAGTTATATGCTGATTCGGGTACAGATTTAGACCTGGTTCTCCGACTTTCAGCAACTGCTCAAGCCACTGACCTCCGTACGCTGTTCGTCGTTTTTGCAACACGTTTGTGACACATCTAATTAAACCCTGCTCGTATACGCGGCAAACGTTAGGATATACAGCATTAGGCATGGGATATATAATTGTGCATTTTGCCTAGAAAAGGCAGACAGAGTGCCTTTGAAGACCTATAAAGACTGCCATCGGATTAGTTGAAAGAAATAAGGAGAACGATGAAAGGAGATGAGATTTCAGAAGACGAGTGTTTATTTTAACGATCTAAGAAACCAGATATTCGAGGAATCGCTCGAGGGAAAAGAATTGAGTTCGTTGTTTGTGGAAAATGATGTAAAATTTGAAAGATATAAAAATTAAATACACGTGGATCATTATATGAGGGAAATTGAATCCCGTATGGAAAACAAACCGTGACAAATAAATAGCCTGGAGTGATTGTTATTTATTTAGTTCTATTTTCTTGTTAAAGAATCGCACGTGTATACCTATACCTATAAATTATAAAATAAACAACGTTATTTCATTTTATCACCGACGCGTGGGCTGGTCCACGTTGTATTGTCTGTTTGAAATATTCAACGATAAGCAAACCAAATGTTGTAATTTATTTATTCATTCATTAAGTTATGCACTTTTTTTCTTTTATTTCTTTGCAATGTCGAATTTTTCGAAGATACAAATATTTTCCATACTATATGAGAGAAGTGACGTACTAAATTTTCCTATTATTACTTGGCCTTTTGCCTCTCACACCACGAAGGCCAAAAGTTTGAACAGTATTGTGAAAAATGCTTAGAATTTAATTTTTCTTCCCCCCAATAGAAGATAAAATGAAAAAAAAAAAACAAAAAAAAAAAGAACTAATAGATTGCCCAAAATATGAGTAGTTTCATATTTCCTTCAACGTTTTATTATATAGGTAGGGTAGTATAGAGAATTTTCTCGAGGATATAAAATAACGATTCTTCCTCAAATCAACCTAAAGAAATGTGAGACAAGCTACAGTATGGTCTATCGATTTGTCGGAGTTTGTATGTATATACATGAATGTATATATATTCTACATACTTACATACACACGAATGAGGAATTGAGTGCTTTTTTTTCAGACAGATTTGCTCCGAAATTTTTTAAACGTATCATCATTATCAAATTCCTTGTTACAGTATAGGTGTATCGATTACGCTCATTAAATCGAATATCGCGAATAGCATGATGCGTGCAGATGCGGTTGCAGGAAGAGAATTCGGTGTATTTTTACTATATTTTTTATTTAAAATTTTTTTTTTCTTTCCTCGCAAAATTTCGCATGAATAATTTGAATCCGTCGCATATGTATTCATTGCAAGATGTGCAGCGGGTGAATAATTCTGGACACTTACCAAAAATATATATACGCGAGCTTTAGATATACGAAGAAAAATAAAATAAAAATTTGGATAAAAAGAGAATGTAATATGAAATCTATAAATATATAGGTATATAACTATATATACATATATATAATTTAACAGATGGAAATAGTTTGTGCGGAGGATTTCCACGATTTATTACAAGTCAGCGATGACTTTTATTCCAGCAAGTAGTGTCAAGCTCATCGCCGAAGCGAAACTCCAATAGTTTCACGCCTTGAAAAATATCGAACAACTTATATTTATATATATATATACACGTATATATATACCATAAAGCACGATATTAGTCAGAGCTTTCTCTGCGACAAAAATTACGCCAACTCAGCTTGTTTGATTAAAATCTAAAATTAGTTCTGACCACGTGAAATTTTAGTCCGGTATAAAATAAATCGTTTTACCCCGTCCCTGTATATTTTCTAATCTGTATTTCTTTAATCAAATATGTTGAAAAATTCATTATTAATATTTCCTGCCAATTGATATACATATAGATATTTAAACATAATTTATTTTCAATACCGAAGTATTTATCTGTACGGCGACCGCATCGACTTCCGGTAAATTATTTTCCCCGATGCCATCACGTCGTGAAGGTATTTTAGTTATTCAATAAAGTAAACTATATAAGAAGTTCAAACAGACGATCGGATCGTTCTTGATCGATTTACTATACAACTAATTGGTATCATTTATTTATTCATTTATTCATCGGATAAACAGTTGAAAAAAAAAAAATATATATATATATATATATATATATATGTATATATATATATATATATATATATACACGCGTGTATATACTTATACCTATGTATATTATTTTTCAATAGGAAACGATCAAAGATTCAATCAGAAATTTATTTCCCCGCCTGATTCAAAAGCTGTGAAACTTTTTTTTTTCATATTATAACAACAATTTTTGACACGCGTTTAAATCCGACTAAAGAACTGCAGTCAGTCTTCTTATTTCACTCCATTTACGGTGATTCGTTCTTTATCTTATCGACACAATTGCACTCATACGTCATATTGCACTGAAAAGACTCGACCTTTTCACACTGAGTGACCCATTTCCAATTCTCATCAATCGACTATGGGATATATATGTATATTATCGGAAATAGTAGAGCGATGTAATAAAAATTCTGCACTTCATTTTTCAGAGGAATGATTACCCATGGGAATGGAATAGAAAAAAAAAATTCTCTAGATTGAAATTCTTCATGATATGATTTCATTTTCTCAAATTGAATTATACGTCAATTCGTATACGACAAATATCTAGACTCTATTAATTCGCGAAGAGAACTTAGAAAGGGGTGAAAGTCAGATATAGATCCATAGATCGATAAAGAAATAAAGAAAATACGAAATCAATGATTTCGGGGAAACTTTTCTGACGACCAGGGGCGTTGATTAATGAATATAAAAAAAAATCTGATCACCAAATTTCCGTGTTCCTTGATCGGAGTAAAAAAATCTCGGTGATAAAAGTAGAGGTTGATCTCCTGACATGATACGTCGATAATTGTCTTGCGTAACGTCGGTATATCTACGCCCTACCAGGATCAATATATAAGGAAGTATATATAAGGAAGTTAAACTTCTGTGTTATATTTTTAAACATTGTGGTAATAATTGCAGATTAAATAAAAAAAAAATCTCTTTTAAAAATGACAATTTATATGAAATTTTTCATCGTCTTGTGAAATAATTCTTGGAAAACTGTTGATCTTTTGCACAAGATTTTTTTTTCCTCAGTGGCATAATCTACTCTCACCATTCAAAGGATGCCGAGAAACCCGGCGCCCGGACGCCAGTTGACGCCGCGACGCTGCCGCGACAAGCTCGCGAATACGTACGGATGAAATTTACCGGATCAAGTAGTGGAATTGAAATTGTTTATTTTGGTGTATAAAAATAAATTTTAAATAATTTGGAAAATCTGGTTTTTTCGAATTTTTGTTTCACTCGATGTTAATTAATTATAAAGTGTAACGTGATAAGCATTTCTGATATTAGAAAATCGAGTATTATATAGTTATCTTATCAGATAAATATAAAAACGTTGTTTCGTCCTTTTTTTATTTTATTTTTTCTCAATCAAATTGATAAACGTTCGATGAAAAATATAGAACTATTAATCGAAGATGAAAAAACTCGGTGACACTTAATTATAGAAATTAAGTTCTCATAACTATAGCAAAAAATTATTCACATATAATATGTAGCCTTAAGTGAGTCTTCGATTTTCAGTAATTTTAAATAAGTTATCAATTCAAATTATTTCAAGTGTTTCATATCGTTTGACGGCTCACTACTATATGGCAAAAGATCGTGTGATTCAAAGTGGTGGACTACTCGAGTAAGAAAAAAAAAGCAAAAGCAAAAGCAAAAAAAGTAAAACGAGAAATGAGAAACAGAATTTTTCAAAAAAAGATATTAAACGTAAGCATTCAAAGCTCAATGTAAACTAATTATAAAAGTGAATTGTTAGTAAACCGTGTAAAGGTTTTAGAACTTGAAAGTTTAAGTGTGTATAGATTATATTATACGTTCTGTGAAACCTGAAAATTTGAAGCAAAAAAAAGATAAAAAAGAAAATATATAAACCTGTAACCGTAGGATATATGAGCACAAATATTTATAAAATTTTCAACATACATATGTATTTCGGAATATTCGTAAAAACGCCTGCAGTGTTCAAAATAGTTCACTTTACTTAACCTGAATTGGTTAATCTAATAATTATAATAACCGCGGTATTTAATTTCTGTACCGAACAGAGAAAACGTCACGCAGAATTCAGAATCAATTAAACAAAATTCTTTAATCGACGAGTCCAATTCTGACGATTCTGCTTCGTAAAAATATGGTCCAATGTACATAATAGATTGTAAAAAATAAAACAAAAATAAAAACCAAGAATAATTTAACGCAACACATTTTACTGAGATCAAAAAGTTATGCTAGGTCCGGGATCCCACCACGCAGCGACAGATAAGTTCTGTCCGAAAGTCGTAGAGCGGGTCTAATTGAATTTTGGCAGTCGTTGAACCGATATCGAATACCGAGAATGATGTAAAAGTACAAAACGGAGTATAAAAGAATATAAAAATTGACAAAGAAGAAGAAAAAAAAGAATCAAAAAACTTGTTGATACAAAAATTAAATCGTGAAGATACTAGGGATAATAATTATTGTGATCCACGACGAATAACTCACGGATTAAACATGTCGCATTCACCCCGTGTAAGGCAGTTGCCTCCGAGGCCAAAGATCACACTTCCAGTACCCGGACAATACATGGGATACCCCCAAACTCCGATGGCATACGTGGGCACCCCGTTCGGTCAAACACCAATACCCATGACGCCGATTTCTGGCCAACCGCATGTAATGTATGCCAATAAAGCCAGCGAATTTATGTTCACTCAATTCAGGGGTATAAAGGATTGGACAAAATCGGGTCTTAGCGTTGGAGAAAAGAGTGCTTTCTGGCTTTACGAGAAGGTAAACTATATACTCGAGGGTAATATATAAATCTCTGACGATTAAAACTAAATTGATAATAATTGAATAAAAAATATTACGCCTACAGGTCAGTTCATGGAGTAAAAGATGGTTCACTCACATTTTCCTATTCCTCGTATTGTTCGTCTACAGCACCGTTGGTGCAGTGATTTTTATCACTGTCGAAGGAACCCACCAGAACCAACAGCTAAAAGATATGGAGAAAGATAGGTGGGTTTGTAATTACCAAATTAGTTATTTTGCATCCTGATAAATTATCTTTCCAAACTTCTTTATAGCCGAAACGAGGTAATGGGAATAAATACAATGTGTTATTTTACAAGTTAGTAAAACACGAACTGTATGACCTCGATCCTCGACCTCGATCAATAACAATTTATTGTCAAAGTGTATATATGGGTATAAAACGAAGCAGAATTTAACTGGAAGTTAAAGTTTTCGAGCTAACAAATAGCCCCCCAGAGGGGTTTCATTAACCGTCATTAATATTGTCGCTGACTCAAAGCTCGATTAATCATCGATACTAGTCGATAATCTAGTATTTAAAAAAAAAATAAAAACGTAAATCAAACCGCTGCAGATATGAAAAGTCAGTCGATTATCATATGGGACAGATTTTACGTTAGAATAGAACACTTGTACATGAATGTTTGAATTTGTAAAATATCACACTCGTCTGTATAATTCGTACTGTGGCTGATTTTTTACACCGAGGTAAAAATTGACGGTTCAATTTTGTCCCCCCAATTTTAAAACCCTCGTGTGTTTTGATAATGAAATTCTGAAAGGGTTGGCAATCGTTTTGATCTTTTAATCGATTATCACGATTAATTTTTGCAGGGAAATATTTTTCCATCAAAAAGTTATATCGCGAACTAATTGACTCACTGACTCTCAGCTTTTGAGTAATTAGATCCCTTTGGATAATAGATAGGCTATGTCTAAGTTTCAAAGTGATGGAGGGTTCAAAGCCGGAAATCCTGAGCATAATTATTGTTATTGGCTAGTGTACGCTTCGACGAACAACGAACCAACTTCGATAATGAATTTTCGCAGAATGCTGAAATAGAATTTAGTATTTTTTTCTATTAATTTCTTGCTTTCGTTAGTCGCACTTTAGATAACCTAATAATAGTGTCAATTAAGAACGGAAGAGTTACGTTATCCGAGGAACGAGTTATCCTCGTTGTATGTATAAATTGTCGCGTTCGTTAAAATATACCGTTGTCTATAAAATGCAATGAGTTAAATTTACGCTCGTACAACACGCAATCTAATAAACTAAAAATATTTTATCACCGTACAAAACGCACGGGACTGTATTAAACATATCTAAAACGCGTAGCCGTATACGCCTCTCGACGTTACCATGCGGTCATATAATTCTAGCACCGATATGTAATACCATCGATTTATTTAACTTTCTAAAGGGAGAAAATTTTCGCCCCAAATCTATGGCGCGGGGCGAAAAAAACCATATCACGTGTTTCAAATTCTACCGAGGTCAAGACCCAAGGCCAAGTTATCTCACGGACATTCCGTATCGATTCAGGATATTATCTTACCTATCTTATAGTTACACTGCAGCAAATTTTTTACTCTGCGTTTTGATATTAGCTAATTCCACACTAAACGGTTCATTGAAGTTCTCACAAATTAGAATCAAGAATCAAGGGCGCAAAATAACAAAATGAAAATAAACGTTGAATCAATACTAAACCTTGAATCATTTACGTCGGTCAAAGCAGCGAGATAAGCAGAAGTATTTTTACCCTGCAGCATCCGCAACCAGACGAATCAATTCGTATTTTTTCTTTTATTATTCTCCTCGTTTTTAACAAAATTTAACCCCTGTTCGGTTCCTATGCAAAATTAAACTCCGCACTGGGTTCGGTATGTCCCTTGAACACGTCGTGGTACTGCAGTCACGCGGTTTATGAACAGTAAACTTCGTGTACTGCGAAATCGATATTGTATACTGTACTGGAAGTGTGCAATTCCGACTTAGCTGGATTACCAGGAATCTAGGAGTCTAGAAATCCGTAGATGTTATCACTCGATTGCGTACAGGCTATTCGTCGAACAACACGAATATAATTATACCTATGTGACAATGAATTTCGTGTTGATATTTGTAAGTATCGTAGTAACGATAACTGGATTTTATTTCTGCTCTTAGATTAGCGTCGATTCGATGAAAACAAAAACAAAAAAAAGAATTCATTAAAATCTCGAGAGTCAATATATACGTCGTCTTCGAGAATTAATTCATATTGAATTGAATACTGAACTCGTTGATTAAAGTACTTTTGCCTGATAAATTGAATTTAATTGCACTGCAGAAACGAGACCGTTGCTATAATCAGACAGCTGAGGGATGATTTGGACGCGGTAAACGAACCAGAACTTTGGGCAGGCAGGGCTACAAAACAACTTATGGAATACGAATCACAGCTTTACAAGGCTTTCAAAGATGGAAATTTTCTTAACCCTGATGCGGATGAAGAAGTGTGGACATTTTGGAACGCGGTATTTTACTGCGGCACTATATACACTACCATAGGTAAGGCACTGTCGCGTCTAATACTTTGATACCTATCGCTAAATTTTTCTCAAAATAATTATGCAAAATTGGTAACATTCATATAAATAATTTATTCCGAGATTCAATTGATCGAATCATTGATAGTCGGTTGATTTTTCGATTAGCATCGGATATATCCACGCGGTAAACAACCGCGCAGATCTTTGAAAATAATTTTAACCAAGAGACTCGAGGATTGGAGTTATTTTTAAACGAACAAGGTGTCGGACGACAAGTGTAGAGATGATTATCCCGAGATATTTTTGTCATTGGATAAATCTTCGTTTACTTCGTTATTAATTAGGATATTTATGAACGAGGATTATGAATTGTTCAATTTAATTGCTCCGCGGTTTATCGAAACTTGTATTATAAAAATAATTTTTACCAAGGCATTGACACAGTTGGCAGAGTCGACACATTCGATTGCGATATTTTTGCCATGGTTTGGCTCAGTCGTTAGTTGTTCGATGTGCGAAGATTTCAGATCAGACCGATAAAGAGGCTGATTGACAAGCGCCCTTAATAATCATGGCAGCATACGTATTTTACTGTGATAATAAAAATAAAAAAAAAAAAAAAAACGTGACTCAATTCTGTAATTATTTATGTGCACAGTATATCGTCTATTATCGATTTATCGGGAGAGAAAAAAGATCCAGTTTTTTTTTCGGTTTTTTTTTTTTTTCTATAGGAGAAAACAACTCGATGAGGAGAATAAATTTTTCATTTATCATTCGTCGGGAATGATTTACGAATTAAAGAAGAAATGGAAAACAAACGTAGACAGACCTACTTTCTATACTTCTAGAGTATCTTTGAATTGCTCTACTGAATGAAACCGTTCATCAATCAAGTCTCGAAATTATTATACGCTGAGAGCCATTGTATATGTTTTGACTATCGGTCATAAACCGATTCGAATGAAAAGAATTTTGAATGCTCGTTAACGAGGATGGGAATATCCCAAATCCCTTACCAGATTAATATATATATATATTTTTTTTTTTCAAATATTTATAATGATTAAGAGATTTTTTAATACCCATGCTGAACATTATGAAGAAAAAAATTTGGACTTTACGACGTGGATATAAAAAACTCTCACATAGATCTTTGATCGACGTAAAGTCGATAAAAAAAAAAAAAAAAAATACAGTAAAATTACTTTTCTAATAATATTTCTGTTACCCGTTATAATTATTATATAGCCAATAAATTTTCCCAATTTTTTTTTTTTCGTTTTAACAAACGTTAGACAAATTTTCATTTCGGGAAAAAACTAAAACAAAATTGGACAAAAAAAAATATACTATACATATATATGCGAAAAAAAAAACCCCAGGGGATTACGATCAAACCTCTCCATCATTTCACGCATCATATATATGTATATCACTTGAACGAAAAAATTTCTCATTGAATTGAATTTATTTTTTTGTCGATTCCATCGCGTATTATAGGTCAGGTCAGGCAAGTCACAGTCACGTTTAATGAAACAGTTGCGAAATATATATTTTCAGTTTTTACCATATATATAATATGAATTATCAAAACGAATCTCGCCTCCTCATTGGGTTGAATACTGAATAAACTACCCATCCATCTATTTATCTATTTATCTATACTTGCGTAAGAGTTAAACTGAAAATAGTCAACGTGGGCGGATCAGTTGGCATCGTAATATAGTACCTATACAAAACCCGCAAGAGTTTATCAGAGCTTAAGGCACATTCCTGAACAGTTATAGAACGGGGAGACGGCATGACAACCCTAAAGAACATTTTTTCATTAATTTTTTCCCCGTATAGTTTCAAGCATCTAAATCTCCATTTTTTTTCTCTTGTAAATTTCAATTTCTTTCAATTAAACACAAAATACTTTACTGAAAATATCGCGCCATGTATTCCTTTACTAACGAATATATATATATACCTATGTATAGAACAAAGCTCAGTAGACAGACTCATATAGGGTTTAATTTTAAAACAGGGCCAACCGCAACGCGTTGTCATAATGAATCTCGGAAAATTTGACAGAACGTTGAAAAATCCGACGTTATAAAAATGGCTCGTGTTAATTTAAATTAATATAACCTGTTTCCCCATCGTATTTTATCCGAGTTCCTGTTATCTATATTTCCGAAATTTATTTCTCGAGATTAACGAATCTCGTTTCATTTTTTTATCAGATGCGTTAGTGATAAAATCCGCAATGTAGGTACATGGCGGGAAAGGATTAATTTCCTTCGACGTATATATGCGAGATTATAAAGGATTCGAGAGAAAATTTTTTTTTTTAAATTTTAATCCCGAAAGCGAACGTGTTAAATCGAAGGAAGAGCTGATCCATTCAAGATTATTCAAGAAAAAAAAGGGGTCGGCGGGGGGAAATCCTGAGCATAGATAATCCGGAAAAAAATTACAAATTAAAAATAAAACCAAAAATGTATAAAAAAATTTAAAAAAAAATCTGAATTTATTTTAACAAAGATGTGTGATGATAGCTGTGTGTAGTTCGTACTAACACAAAACCACGGCTAGGTGTATCGTCCGGTCCAAGTTTCGTTCGATATCTTGACGCTGCGGCAAAGCAGGCAGCCAGGCGCTTGTCGCGTTGTGTGGTGGTGGTGGGAGCTGGCGTAGTTTTATTTCTGTCTAGAGTTTGTCGGTGAAAGAGGTGTGTAGTAAAGGAATCGTTTATATTCCCTCATCCGTAATGGAGGATAGTTACACGGTGCATCGTCGCCGCAAAGCGGCAGCAAGAAAACGTGAAAAGACTCCAGATCCTCCGCGTCTAAGAGCGGAGGAATCCGGCGAAGATGATACCCTGGCTCGGTCAAAAATGGAGAGAATGGTCCAAGACACGGAAAACATGGCGGATTTACATGATGGGGTTGTTGATAAAGTCGAAAATACCGGTACAAAAATGACCTCCGATAAAAATCTAGCGATTAAAAATCTCGAGGGTGAAGAATCGAGGGTAAAAAATGAAGCCAGTATCGCTAACGAGAGCCAGATAAAGTCTGACGTTGTTTCTACAAACGAAGTGAAAACAGTGAAAACCGTATCCCCGAAGAGCGAAGAGACAGATAAATATAGACCAGTTAAAGAGAGCGTCGAGCCACGTGATTCTGACGTATCGAATTCAAAGGGTACGACGGTTAATGTTCAAGCGGTGAAAATTTTTGGGGAAAAAACTGTTGACAGTGTGCCAAAAGAGCCGGTTTCGCTTAATAAATATGGCGAGTCTAGTGACGCAGTAATTGAGACAATTTCGAGTCAAAATGGCGAACCTTTACGTCCTAAAAAACGAACTAAGGATAAATTATTGAAGGATAAAAATAAGGGATACGCGTCCGATTCCAGCGACGGTAATGAACAGGTACCGGTGCCTATCAGAAGGAAAAAATCACCGGAAGTACCAAGGCCGAAAATATCTTCGGGAAAATCGCAAACCCGTTCGCGAACCGCACCCACCGATACCGACGAGGACAGAAACACATCGAACAACGAATCCAGAGTTAAATCAAGCCGTGAAAAACGACACGTTAATAAGCACAGATATTCAACAGGGACCGAGGACGAGAGCCCGAAAAAAAGCGATGTTAAAATCGGGGATAAACTGCAGGGAGAAATATCGACGGATTTTGAACCGAGGCTTAAGCTCAGAGAAAAACGATCCGTGAGTAGACACCGGTATCCAAGTGACACTGACGAGGAATATGGAACGATGAAAAAGAGCGAGACTTTCCCTCAAAAATCCGGAGATAGACAGATAATAAAAAGATCGGCTTCCGAGATTAAGAAGCAGATTATTCCCCTCAGCGACGACAGTTTGATACAGGATTTTGCCAAGGCACAGGAAGACTACCTGCGAAGAGAACGAGGAATAATGGCGCCTGATATTATCGACGATAATTTTATTGGAAAAAGTTCGGATTCGAAGATTTTGAGAAAGCGTAAACTAGGCGTGCTGCATTCTGATCCCGAGGAAATTATCAAGAACAGGGAAAGGGAGGCAGCGAAAGATCTGGAGAAAAAGAAGTCCTGGTTTTCATGGATGCCATTCTTCAGGAAGAAACAAAAAATCGATGATCCTTCTCCGGATAAACGGGTAGCACTTACTCCTACTAATGATAAAGTATCGTTCATGGAATTCTTGAGGTCTTTGCAGGAGATAGTATCGGAATTTAGGGCCTACGTCGATCAGAATCCACGGGAAATCGCAGCCTTGAAGAGATTGAGGAACAGCTGCATCGGGGAGCTTATTCTGGTGATAATATACTGCGGTTTGGGAGCCTTCGTGTTCAGATTCACCGAAGGAGCTTTCGAGACGTTTTATAAATGCGGTGTAAAGCGAGTGAAGAGAGACTTCCTCGATAATTTATGGAATTATAGTCATAACATGAGAGAAGATGACTGGAAGAGCATGGCGCGTAGAAAATTGATGGAGTTTGAAGAGCAATTGCACAACGCCCATGAAGCTGGGGTAAACTCTTACAGCGGTCAAAAAAGCTGGACATTTTTAAACGCCGTTTCGTATTGTCTGACTGTGATAACAACTATCGGTGAGAAAGAGTATGGAAATCAAAATAAAAAACAAAAAGAAGCTAGCTAACTTTAAGCCCCATTTGCATACGGTTCTCGATACCATTCCGTATACGTCTTATCTCTTAACTACCCTATGCAAAGAAATCGTGTATCTTATTGTCACAGCTTTAGGGAATCGACTTGCAAATTTTTTGACCTAAAAGAAAAAAAGAAAAAAACTAGCGATAAGATAAAATTTATTCCAGAACAAATTAACCCCCAGAAAATTTATTACAATAAAGAAAAAAAATGATCGTTACACTTCTCATTTCTCTCTAATTTTTTTTTTTTTTTTTCCAGGTTACGGTCACATCTCGCCAAAGACTCTGACGGGTAGAGCGATAACGATAGTCTACGCGATATTTGGTATTCCAATATTTTTAATAGTACTTGCCGATTTCGGCAAGCTTTTTACACGAGGTATAAAGTTCCTGTGGGCGTTTGTACGGAGGCTTTACTACACGGGAAGTTGTAGAAAAGTTCGAAGAACGGGACCGGTTCAAGTGAGTGATTCAAGAAAAAAAATTTCAAATTTAATTATACTTTTCGTATATAACCTA
Source organism: Macrophya alboannulata (assembly GCA_949628255.1). Classification (NCBI taxonomy): domain Eukaryota; kingdom Metazoa; phylum Arthropoda; class Insecta; order Hymenoptera; family Tenthredinidae; genus Macrophya; species Macrophya alboannulata. Next base: position 15,604,489 of record OX451212.1, read on the forward strand.
ATGACATTTTTTCATAACGAAAAAAAATTTTTTTTTTTCAATTTTTTTAGGAAGTTATGAAGGGCGTTCAGTTGGTTTACGACTTCGCTACGTTCAGGAGACCTTCGCAATTCAATCCGGAAGAAATCGAGGAAATGCAAAGACAGCAAATTCATACCGAGACGGTATTGAACTTGGACGGAAACTTACCGGTACCCGAAACTCCGGGGACACCAGCAATGTCGAATTTTGCAATTGACGACGAATTCAACCTACCAATATCCGTCGCCATAACGATATTACTCGGTTACATATTCGTCGGTGCTTTCGCTTACCACATGTTCGAAAATTGGGACTTTTTCGCGAGCTTTTACTTCGTTTTTATATCCATGAGCACCATTGGATTTGGGGACTTCGTGCCTAAGGTACCAAATATTCAAATATAGAAGTAGAAATATTATTTTTAAATTATCATTTAAGTTGCTGTAGTCATGTAGCAGTATAACCAGAAATTAGCAATTGAGATGACTAATCGTTTTGAAATTTTCTTTCTTTTTTTTTTGTCTGCAAAATTCATTTAATAATTTCATTCTGCTTACTTTTTCACGGTGGAGTTCAGCAGGTAAGTTAAAAATGAAAAGAGAGACGAGGCGAAGATGAAAAAAAAAAAAAAAAAATCAATTAATTACTAAACAAAAAAAAAGATAAAATTTTTCATACATTTCTTTGAATTTCCCCCTCGCATGCAGATACTCGAAGAATAATTTAGCACAGCTATGATTAATAGAGTATGAAATAGGCTCTATCTAAAATCGGCTTATTTAACCCAGGATTTGATGATCAATGAAAAAGAAAAAAAAAATAATTTTTTTTTTTACCCTCTATTATAGAATCCATTATTTATGATGTTCTCGATCGTCTATCTGGTATTCGGTCTCGCCCTAACGTCTATGTGCATCAACGTCGTACAGGTGAGTTATAAAAAATAAAAAAATCAAAAATAAACACAAGGAACAATTCAAAAATCTATCCAAAAAACAAAAATACCAAATTTTTTCCGCCAGACTAATTCACTCACTTTATATATTTCGTTTTTTTTTTTTCTATAACAGACGGTGCTTTCCGACTCTTTCAAGCAAGCTAGTCAGAAAATCAGTGCTACCATTGGATTCGAGGTTCCACCCGAAGAAGAAGAAGTCGAGGGTGTTCGAGCAGAGGGTACAGAAGTAGCGGTCGACGAAACTGTAGATGTCCAGGTTACAGTAAAAGAGGAAGAAAAAGAAAACCGGGAAGAAATAGCCCCGAAAGCTAAACAAGAGGACGTCGATGTGTAGACGATGTGAAGAAAAAAATTTAATGAACGATAAGTCGTTGAACGAAACGAAAGAAAGAAAGAAGCAGAGAAAAAAAAAAACAGGAAAACCAAAGAAAAATCGTATCAAGTGGGAGAAGAGAAGAAGAAGAAAAAAATTCTAACTAAAAAATACCGATATAATATTAACGGGATATATAATATTTAAACAGTCTGATTCTAATAAACGCAACACATTTTGGCTGCTTAGAGATAAAAGTTAAGCCTTGCCACGTACAACTATATAATACCACGCATAATACGCTATACTCAAATATTTTATTATTGCTATTAAAAAAAATATATACAAGTACCTTTCCGTCACTATAAAATCGTTTGATATTTGACTAATGGACCGAGTAGTCCGCGTCGTTTTTTTTTATTTTTTTTTTATGGTTAATAATGGAAACGGAACTGTTCCTTCTTAGTTTTTATGTTCATGTAATCCAAGCAAAAAAAATAAAGTAAAAAGTCCATAAAATATCAGAGTATTGAATAAAAATTGAAAAAACATCGAGTTAGGTGTAATATTTGAAAAATTTTTTAAAAATATCTTTTGATTTTTTCATATTATATCGCAGCTGCTGATTATTATTATTATAATAATGAGAAAATATGTAATGTGTGGAAATAATTATCGTACCTATAACTGCTCGATCTATAACACATACATGTTAAATTCGCGGATGACGTTTGAACTTAAGTATCGAAAAAACGAAAAAACGAAAAAAAAAAAAAGAAATTACAAAAATACTTAAAAAAAAAAAAAAAAATCGTCGATGTTTTAATCACAATTTTGCCACAATTAAGCTCTCTGCCAAAGTATAGGAAAATATTTTTAAGAATAAATTTATTTTCAATTATTTTTTGTTATAGATTTTAAGGGTACCGTTTATTTATCGGACAATAAACGAACCGCTACACGTTTGTAATTTAAATTAGGAAAAATTATTAAACGGAAACATTTTCTATTTTTTTTTTTTTTTTTTTTGAATTTTATCATTTTTTTTCAAAACTTTTTTTTTTTTTCTTAGATCGTTGTATTATATACTTATCATTGTTTTTTAACACCTTAAATAAATATACAGCTGATTATATGAAAATCCAGATTTTTAATGAACGTATAGATATTGATAATCTGTACAGTTGAATTTCATTGATTAATTATTTATAGAACGCTGTATGGTTATTTCGGTGTAGTTGGATTTTATTTATTTTTATTTTTTTTTGGTTTAAACAATAATTATCGAGTGCTAATAGGATAAATTAAACTAATTTTTTTTTTTTTTTTAAATAACGATATTTGCCATATATATTAATGAAATGTAGTGCTGCAAAACGCACCGAAATCTTGTGCCTTGATGCCTTTTAAGATGACAAAAAAACTATGTTATTATTATATATATTTATATGTATAATATATATATATTAATATTTATCTAGATTTTATTGCAAATACATGCATGTGATAAATTTATTGAATAATCTTACTAAAGTATAAATTTATATGTATTATTTTTTGTTCTTTCTCTCTCTTTTTTTTCCTTTTCCTTTTCTTTTTCTCTTTCTCTTTACTCTTTCCTTTTATTCTTCTAATATTATATAGAATAGTATCGTAAGATATATATATATATATATATATATATATATATATATATATATATATATATATATATATATATATATATATATATATATATATATATATATATATATATATATATATATATATATATATATATATATATATATATATATATATATATATATATATATATATATATATATATATATATATATATATATATATATATATATATATATATATATATATATATATATATATATATATATATATATATATATATATATATATAATGTACTATTACTACTATTATACTACTACTACTACTACTCTTGCCCATGCAATGCATTACGCATAATATACTTATTGAGGAAAAATCTCAACGTACGTATGTATGTACATACATGTATGTAACAATTACAATCTTTACGAATTATTCAAATTTGTCATTGTTTCAAAAATTGTTTATCGATAAATAATAAAAATTCAAAAACAAGTTTTTCAAACATAGTCACCTAGCCCCCCCATAAAATAATACAATATTTCAACCATTTCTGGAAAAATAGGCTAATATACAGGGTGTTCCAGACCACCCGTACACCCCTTTTAAAATCTAAAATACAAGGTTTAGCGAAAAATGCTTCAGATAAAAGTTTCTGAGCTCTAAGGGGCACACTTTGTGATGACCGTGTCTGTGACCTTGGAGGTCGTCTTCAAGGTTATTTCAAGGTCAACTTTGTTTTTTTAAATGGAAACCCATATTTTCAACCCCGGATTCGGAAAAAGCGGAAAATTCCACGTTCAGATCATGTATTATACGTGGGGTTTGTTCGATTCCTATGGTGTTGTACACCCGTTTGTAATGAAGAAAATTGCCCATTCTAAGAAACTGAAAAGTAATTATTAAAATAGTTGCCCTCTATCGAATAAAGATATTTTGCGATCCCGGTTACCCTACCAGAATCATACCGCATGAGGTATTTTTATTGCGGATTTTGAATATACGCAAAAAAAGCAGTACATCAATTTTATCCTGGTTGAACATTTATTTTATTTTAATTAGATTTCATGACAATAAGATGTTATAACTTTAATTGAATGACGATGACAAAATCAACATATTTCGATATAATAACATAATAAATCACAATATTATTAATTTGTTTTTTTCTTTTCGATGAATATGAATAATGAAAGAGAATGGAAATTCTAGATCAAGTGCTCAAAAATAGCTCCATTTTGTTGGATCGGAGCCCTTACCCTTCTTAGAAAACAATTAACTGCTCGAAGAACTTCTTAGATGGTAAATTTTCTTCATTATAAATGGGTGTACAACACCATAGGAGTTGAACAAACGCCACGTGTAATACATGATCTGAACGTGGAATTTTCCGCTCTTTCCGAATCCGGGGTTGAAAATATGGGTTTCCATTTAAAAAAACAAAGTTGACCTTGAAATAACCTTGAAGACGACCTCCAAGGTCACAGACACGGTCATCACAAAGTGTGCCCCTCAGAGCTCAGCAACTTTTATCTGAAGCATTTTTCGCTAAATCATGTATTTTAGATTTTAAAAGGGGTGTACGGGTGGTCTGGAACACCCTGTATAAGCCAAATCAATCGAATATGTGTAAAAAACCAGAAAAAAAACGCATTCGAAATAAATTTTTTTGTTTTTTCTTGTTTCGCAGATCAATTTTCAATATTTTTTGTACACAAATTCACGGTCGGTGTTATACCCTAGCGATAAATCAGGGATTGAATAAAAGGTTAATTTACCAAAAAAAATAAAACCCAATTATGAAACTCTTTTTTTTTTTTTTTTCCAACTCTTGTGACGATTTTACTCTTTTTACGAATGAATTCCAAACTTACCAACAGTCGGGAGTTTTAACGGAATTCGGAAAATCAATTTTTCCGCGGTCGTTATACGTTGCAGTATTTGGCGATAAAGCGAGAAATTTTCCACGGTCGGTAATTCTGACGAAGGAAAAATTTATCTTCAACGGTATTTAAGTACATCGTCTGTAGTTTATACAACGTCTAACCGAGTGAAGGAAAAAGTAAAAATTCATGTACCAATTGCGAAAACGGACTCTTTTTTTTTTACATCGATCGGCAATTATTCCTCTGCGGTCTATAGTTTCGCAATCGAATATAACCGGGGCGCCGTTTTATAATAATTGAAGGGAATATCTTTATATATATACATTTTTTTTTTTTTGTAAACTCGTAAATCGAATGATTTCCATTTTTTTTCTTCGCTACGTAGATGCGTGTTAAAATGAGAAATAAAATAAGCGCGATAATTTTGTAAACAGTTGAGGAATTTTTTTTTTTTTCGTTTTTTTTTTACCTAATTATCTGCAGAACAAAAAAAAAACACAAATAAACGATAAACGATTATAAAAATTGTTCGAAAATTTATAACGACGAAGGCGTTTTATAATTGGTACATATATATATTTAAGAATTATTAATTTAATATCATACAAGTTATTTCTACATAAACTTCTGCAAGTTCAAGGACACGCTATATACCTACGCTAGAAACTGTCGCATGTTAGGTATCGATTCCTACGACCTTCTATTACCATATATCTAACCGTGAACACGTTCTGAATGACGAAGGCAATTGGCGCCTCGGATATGTATCCGAAATTACTGACATCGTGCCTTGCGGGGGATAATTTGACGCGACATTTTTTGTTCGTTTTTTCAATTTTTTTTTTTTTTTTGTTTTGTTTTCATTCCTTTCATTTTGTATCGCATTTACTTCTTTGTTAAAAAAAAAAACAAAAAAATTTTGTATTGTGCAATGGATACAAATGTGGGTTAATATATAAAGGTGCAGGTATATAGGTATATATATATATATATATATATATATATATATATCTAATATGAAAAAGAGAAATTGCATTGTTCGAGACTTTAGATATTTGAAATTGGCGTTTTGTATCCTTTGACGTGTTCCGCGTACCAATGATAGGTAATATTGGAATCGAACCTTTGAAACTGTTTTCCGAATCAGCCCAGTATTTCCGAGCTCAGAAAAATCCGATATCATATTTATATATATATATATATAGATATATAGAAACTATATACCATTAAACGGGATATTCCGCAAGGTATTTATTATACCTTTCGCCAAAACGTTTTCTTCCACGTTTATAACCGTTTTATACTATATATATTACATCCAAGAAGAACCACGATCCTCAATAAATCGTAAAATAAAAATGCAGGATTACTTATACTCCAATTCAAGATAGTAAACCGCATTCTCCTAATCCCATCAATAAATAAATAAATAAATAAATAAATAAATAAATACAATTACGATAACGCAGGATCAGCAGGATTCCGAAACTCCTTAAATATATCCATTTTTTTGCTAATTTTTTTTTTTTTAATTAATATACTATAATTATTGTTTTCGAATTATCTCTGTACAGCATGAAAGATAAATAAAATGAGATGAGGAATCGAAAAATTAGAATAAAAAAAAAAAAAATCGATGACTAGAGCAAATAGTTTTACAAAAACCAAAAACGAAAAAAGAAATAAATATAATTGACGTCACGATCGCTGCTGATTAATTATAAGTGACCGTAAAATGATGAGAAGACTAAAAAAAAAAAAAAAATTAGCACCTCATATTACAGTGCCAAAGCCTGTTAATGTCATGGAATTCACGATTATTCAGAATTCCCGCCCAATTGTTACGTGTGTACATGAAAGAAACGAATTCAAATCCACTAGTCTTATAATTAAAGAATGAAATCTGAATCGATTACTTCTGTACGTGAATGAAAACGAAGAAAAAAAATATTCTCGCATAAACGGTGACAAATTATTTTTCCTACGATAAGGTCGATAGAGAAAAAAAAAACAGGAAAAAACTCAAGTCCGGTACACGCGTATGATGTTCATCGAAAAAAATTGTGCAAATAAAATAAGTAATGCCTTATATATATATGTATGTATACCAATATTCAACGAATATTTGCGAAACTTGTCATTTTTTTTTTTTTTTTTTGCTATTCGTCTCTTTTTTTTTTTTGATTTTTATATATACTCGTATGTATATATTTCAAATTAATTTCGTTAGTCAAAAATTTGTGAAATTTGTAAAATTTGAAACGTGTGTGCGAAAAAAAAAAATTAAAAAAACGAAAAATATGTATATTTTGTTTGAAATCGAAATTTGCATTCAGGGTTCGTCTTTCAAGACGTATAACATTAATGTATGTATAAAGATACGTATATACATATATACAGCTATAGCTAGTGCATTATTCTTCGTAGCGGAGAACCTGAGTGAGACTTACCTATACCGTTGCGCGGCCCGGCGCTGTTAGGGGGTAGTTTTCTGTTGGCAGGCGCAGGCACCACCAGGAGGCCGCGTCAACCCCGAAGACTGAGCGAGGCGACAGTGTGCCCCGATCCGCGGCAGCCGTAGTAATCGCGACCGCGGTTTAATAATAAAAGTAAAAAACAAAAAAGAAGAAAAAAAAAATAGGGGGGGAGAAAAAAAAATTTCAATAACGAATCGACCCAAAAAAAAATTCAAATATTCAAAAAAACACAGGAAAAAAAATTAAAAAATAATAATAATCAAGTTCAATGAACTTCCGGAAACTCGTTAATTGAATTTATAGTTTTACTTGCAATATACGCAATGCGCCCGATCTACTTGTATTATGAATGAAAAAGTGGAGGATATCGTATCAGCCCGTATTAAACGGACTATAACTACTACTCGATAATAATGTTGAAAAATCTAAAGTGGCGAGGGTCGTCCGTACCCCGAAGAATTCAAATCCCAAATTACTTAGGCACTCGGCTGCACTGAAAGGGGGTGAAATTTATAACCCCGCGGCTGATAATCAACGTGTCCGTTAGAAAAAAAAAAAAAAAAAAAAAAAAAAAAAAAAAAAAAAAAAGAAAAAAAAAGTACCACCATGAATATAAAAATTCAGATAACATCTACATCAATATTTCTATAAAATATAACCAATTAAATCACCCATATAGATATATATATATATATATATATATATATATATATATATATATATATATATATATATATATATATATATACACACATATATACATATATGGATATATACGTATATCATATATACATATATCTATACTAATATATATGTATATATATGCATATGTGTATATGTATGTATGTATATTAGGAAAATAAGGTAAAACAGTGCTTCTAAACGAAATTTTCAACCCCCTTTGACATTTCGATATGTTATACGTTTCGTTTGAATAGTTGAATTTTTTTTTTTTTTTTTTTTTTTGGGGGGGGGGGGGGGGGGTCGGGGGTTCTTTTGATTATTTTTATCACAATTATTTACTTTTCTTTACACGCACCTCATATAAAAATTCAAACCGTGAAATTTGCAATCTGCGGAAAGATTTTTACCGCGGTAATTTATTTTCTCGTTTCCTATGGGTGAAGTTTATAGCTTGGTAATATCGATAAATTTTTTTTGACAGTTTTTTCGAAACAAATTCAAAGAGAAAAAAAAAAAAAAAAAAAAAAAAAAAAAAAAACGATTCGTACTCTGTACCCTGACAACTTATAAGCGTCAATGCGGGACAATATACGCGCGCTCAGAGTTTCTAATATATGTATACGTATGTATGTATGTATGTACCTAGGATGCGGTTATATGGAAGTTTGCGTACCCTACACCTACACGTAGTATATACCTATGTGTATAATAATATATATACATATATCTAAGAGAAACTGGATCGTTGGATTCCGTCAGTTTAATTAGAAAATCAGATCTTATATACGATTCGCGGTTCAAACTATAAGATAGTTCGTGATATATATATTACGTTACATCATTAATATACATATATACTGTACGGTTAAATAATATTAAATTAGTTATACGCGTCTATATAATGATTGAAAATATATTCAACTACAAGTAACAGCGTTTTGAAAAATTTATTTATATATATATTTTTTCACGGATACGATCCCCACCTTTTCCTATTTTTTTTCTTCCTACAATATCGACATTATTATTATTATTATTATTATTATTATTATTATTATTATTATTATTATTATTATTATTATTATTATTATATACCCTGTGAGATTGTTTTAGATATAAAATAAGATTTGTCATATAAAATCTACACGAAATCCGACAACGATCCTATATAATAACCATCATCGCCATATTATTATTATTATTATTATTATTAGCTAAATAATTTCACCTCCAATTAACGAACTACTTATGCATTTAGCTCTCCCGCTTATATATACCTACTCCTTTTTATTATTTAAGTTTATTCTAAGATTTCAACGAAGCCTGGCAAAAGCTGAGGCAACGACTATTATATACCGTATTATATATAGGTATATACAGATATATATATTAGCATTGAGACGTTTATTTTTAGCTTCTTTTCTATTTTCACAACGATTAGATGAACAGAGATTTACATGAACAATTATTCAAACCGTGGGAGAGAAGAGAAAATAAAATTTACGATATTTATTCACGTTTATTGTTATTACAGGTCGTACCTCAACTTATAAGTTTGTTCAGTTTGACTTAAAACCGCAGAATTATCTGGCAAATTTAACTCGCGAAAATTAGACACCCTGAATTGTCGTATTAAACTGTGAGGAAAATTATTTCCTGGGTTTAGGCAAAGGTAGAAAACGCGTGGCTGTATAGTATTACGATTGAAACTGCAGTACGCTTGAAGATTACCAAATAGCCAAAAAATAAGGAATACAAGAATCTAATTCAGACCGGAACGAAGATCAACACAATTCTGCAACGAATTTTCGGGTCTCTCTTAATCTGATTACATTTTTTTTTTTTTTTTTTTTTCATCGACAGCTCATTTGCCTTCTTCATTTCTGTTTATGTCGCTTATCTCAAATATATACATACATACATACGTATATAAATAGCCGGTGAATTTTGTAAACTTATATATACGTTTGAAGTGAATAAACCGAATAAAGTGGAGTTTAATAAACTGTAAAAAGGCTGAGGGGTATATATACCATCTTGATAAAGCGTATTTTGTTCGAACGCAAACACACACACACACACACAATATACTACCCTGCATCTACCTATATATCGCCTATATGCTACGATTTTTTCCTCAACCAAGATCGAGCGATGTCTCAAATGAAAATCCGATATAGATTTATTACGGACGACGAATAGTCGAACGCACAAGAAGCTCCATTCGTGACAAGCAATGATCGAGTAAATTGCCTGATTCAAGAATCACTGAGAAAAGACGAAATACGTATACAAAAACGGAACAAACAAAAAAAAAGACAGGGAAGAAGATTGCAAATTTTAATAAAAATCAATCAACGACTAACCTGCAGTGTGTGAATAAATAATGACTAATAAAAACGTGTGATCGAATCGGGGAATATATATTTATATATATATCCATATATAATGATAAATGTGATGGCTGCATCGGCAACAACGACTCTACCTAGCAGGGATGAGCCAACTTCGATTCCCGGAAACACATCAAATGTAACATCCGCGCCCGTTGGAAATCCGACGGTTGAAAATCTCCCCGATAACGTGAACGTATTGGTAGTTGCCCTGAAGGGTATAGTGATGGGAACTATAATAACGACAGCGGTATTAGGAAACGCTTTGGTAATAGCTAGCGTACGAAGACATCGTAGATTAAGAGTAGTGACAAATTGTTACGTAGTTAGTTTAGCCGCTGCAGATTTGTTAGTTGCAATATGCGCAATGACGTTCAACGCGTCCGTAGAACTGTCCGGTGGTAGATGGTTGTTTGGTAGATTTATGTGCGACGTATGGAGTTCACTTGACGTATATTTCTCCACCGCTTCGATACTGCATCTATGCTGCATCAGCGTCGACAGGTACTACGCGATCGTTAGTCCGCTGGAATACACCGTTATAATGAGGCAAGGCACTGTTTCCTGTATGCTTGGATCAGCCTGGGTTCTACCGGCCCTTATAAGCTTCATACCAATTTTTATGGGATGGTACACTACGGAGGAACACCTTGATTTTATGGTCAAAAATCCCGAGGTAAGAGGGAAATTCCACATTACGAGAAAAAAAAAAAAAAAAAAAAAAAAAAAAAATGAGAGAAAAGAGAAGAAGACTAAAAATTCGACTGCAAAAAAATTGATATTCTTTTTACAGGTCTGCGCTTTCGTTGTTAACCGAGCATACGCGGTGATAAGTTCGTGCGTATCGTTTTGGATACCAGGTCTTGTAATGATCGTGATGTACTGTAGAATCTACAAGGAAGCTGTAAGGCAAAGAAAAGCCTTGAGTCGTACATCGAGTAACATCGTTTTGAACAGTGTTCACCAACACAGATCTTCGACGAGACACCATCACCATCAACAGCTATTACTACAAGCAGCGGCGGACACTGGTGAATTGGCTTTGCACACAGCACAATGCAAAGCACCGACTGAACTTAATGCCATCAATGGTGAGTGATCGGACAATTTACACTCTAGTATGTACTGTTACCTGCAGAATTATTTGTATATATGTATTCCGTATATCTACCTATGTACAGCCATGACCCGCGTGACGGTCGGTATGTACTTTTTTACGTCATTCTGATGTCAAATTTTGCCAATAATAATTTTACTAATTTCTAGAAAAATTTTGTCAGGGAAAATTTGGGAATTTTATAACGTTCCATAACAACAACGACCAAAAAATTGGAGATTTTCGTAGATTTTTTATTTTTTTTTTTGGCTAGGTTTGTCGACGCAAACAACGAATTTTCTTCCCTTCTGATAACTATAACGAAAAGCTACAAATTTTTTTAATGAAACAACTACGAAATGTTGAAATTTCCCTGAAAAAAAACATAAAGATAAAAAAAAAAAAACGTAGAAATTTATATCGACTTTGAGATTATTGACTGTTTGCTATGTATTACCTACCAAACGATATTTTGCGGAAAATTTGTTTTCCAAGTATCTCTATGTCGCATGATACGAGGTACGCGTGTTAGATGTGGCGGTAAAGCCGAAATAAAAATAAGGAAATAAGGAAATATATTGGAGTTAGTTTGTGCGAGTTTTCTCCTATCACATGCAAATTTTTCTTTTTATATCTACGTGTATATATATGTATATACATACGTGTATGTATGGATGAAAATGATCGTTTCATGAATATATATTTTTCAGTTTTACGAGCAATCACGCTCCTAAAGACTTTTTCATACTTTTATACCTATGCCTGTGCCCATACAAACTCGCGAAATATTTTTTCACGTAAACTGAATGTGAACCTGAAGCTAAACCTGATCCTTGAAGAAATTTACGTCAAAATATGGATCGATTTATTCGAACTTTCAATATTAATTGCATATTAACCTGAGAACGAGAAAGAAAAAAAAATTTCATTAAATTTTTAAGCTTCTGATAATTTGCATCGGTGATTTATGATCCCGCTATTTTACCCAATCGAGGTAATTTAACGGTATAAATCGAACTCGTAAAGCCGGACGAAATATTTGATTTGCTCGTAAAAAAAAAAAATAAAAAATACACGAGACAAAAATTTTGTCGGAAACGTTGAAAAAAATTGTTTTTTTTTTTTTTGTCGTCTGAAAAATTTTGCACCGATGAATCGCTAGCCGTCATTTAGAAACCGAATTTTTATCAAATAGAAATTATTGACTCAAAGTGATGAGCTGTTTTACAAAATTTTGAAGAAAGAAAAAGAAGAAAGAAAAAGCCGTAAAAACGATATAAAATTGTTTATCGCAAACGAAGATCGTATAAGATATTGGTTAGTTTATTTTATTTTATATCTTTTTTTATCAACAAAATATCGGAAAAGTATATGAGTCCTTCTCCGTATATAAGTTCGTTTGACCTACGACTATCGTTGGAATGATCTGCTTCCTTGAAATTCTTGAAATAAAATTTATCGCAGTTATATAATATCCGTAATCGAGTTGAAAATAAAAATGGATAAATAATTTCTCTGTATTCTCATTTCAGCTTGCGCTTGATATAAATTTTCAATATTTCTTTTTTTTCGATCGTAAAACTGTAGATTTAGTGTATAAATAAAGTATGATAAATGACTTAGCGCGAATAAAACTCCTATATACATAGATCCTATATATATATATATACGCCTGTTTTCCGGAAACAGCCTCAATTGTTATGACTGATCGCGATCTTCCGTTGAGGATGTGTTATGTTATCATGTCGATGTTGTATGCGGCATTGAAAATATTTTCTGTAAAAATATCCCGATAACACGAAGGTTGCGATTTTCAAATCGCGAAAAAAATATATTTATCGACGTTTGGTATTTAATCCGGAGATACGATCCCATTTATTTATTAAGATCGACGGAAAGGTGATCAGAAAAAAAATAAAATATAATAAATAATAATCAAAAGTGAAGAGAAATAAGAATGGCGTTGGATGAGAAAAAATAAAATTGAAATTGTAAATTGAAAAGCGGTTTCGAGGTATTAATTTAGCAAAAGAAACCGAGCAGCAGCGGCAGCAGCAGCAGCAAGGCTGTAAATTACTTTATTTCACGTGACAGTTAGCAGCCTCGAGGGTGGACTCGTATTTTACTTTTATTTTCCTTATTAATTCAGTTTTCGTGGGACACGCGGTTATCTAAATGAGCTTTTCCTTCACCTTCGAAGAATATTAAAAAGCCTCGAGATTGTAGAGTGCAGTTTCAGTATCGTCCTTCAGGATAACAAATAAAAAACGAAGAAGAAGAAGAAAAACAGGAATAGAAAAACGTTTCAAAAATCGATGAAAATAATCGATTCCGTTAAAATCTCCCTTAATATATTCGCTCGAACGATAGAAAACGTGATGTGTGACGGAGGTATTAGGCTGAACGGATCCTCTGTACACAGATTTCTGATTGCGGTTTGCCTACTATTCATCCAACTCCTCCTTTAGTACTAAATAAGGATTATCTACGTATGACGGAGCGAGGATTTCTGAATCCTCAAGGTCTGGAGCGAAGCTCGTCCTGTCTACGCACAGATACCTATATACATATACCTTCGTATGTATATAAATACTTAAAATATTCAAGACGAACGAGGGAGTAAATTAAAACTTCCGATGGCGAAAATCGCGTATCTTTAGATAAATTTCGGCTGATTGATTAAACCCGGGTAACATCTGCGAATCTTTTCTTTCTATGTCAGCTCGTATATATACATAGGTATATATAACACCTATATATACGTACGTAAGAAAGTGGATTTATTTACCGAACGGTTTTGGCTACCCCCACGAGATTTTTACTGCCTGAATTTATTTCCCAAATCCAAACCTCGCCCTATAAGTGGTTCTAAATCAGAAGGAACGTTTTTCGAGCAGGTTAACAAAAAAATAAAAAAACCTCGAAATTTATACCTATGTATACATTTACAGACAGTTTTTTTTTTTTTTTTTTGTTAGAATGGGAATCTAACCAGCAGATATACAAATTCGGAATTTTCCACCCATTCGAAATAATTATGCGAGCTTGGAAATGATAAGTTTGTCAAAAAATGACATATTTTTTAAATATTTTTTCAAAAATTTGATCAACGATTCGACAGCCGTGTCCTCCGAAAGCTAATTTTTTTTCTTCAGACTCCTATACCTAATCTATGCGAGACAAAGCTCAATAAAATGTAAAATCGTTTTTAATTGTGCTTTGAAAATCCGGGTAATCAACAGCCGCGAACCCAATTTGAACAACGAATTTATTTACGCGGGTGATAAATTTTTCAGGGGGGAAAATAAGGTCCCTTTCGATAATTAAATTTCGACTATTTCGGGCGTATAGTATTATATACTGTATGACAGGGAAGAAGATTAACCCTTCAGGTTTCCAATTCGTGATTTAGGGTGTATCGCATGACTGTTGAGGTTGACAGGCTAGGCACACCGTACATTACATGACTTACCGACTGACTTTGCGGTCTTGTATTTCCTCTCTATCTCTATCGTAGACAACACGGGATCCCAACTTGGCTTTGAATATCGGGAAGGCAGCTGCTGTCGTCTCGGTTGGAAAGACGTTACCGCAGGTGGTGCCCCGGGGATCCAATCTGCAAATGAGTCACTTGTATATATATAACGAAAGTAGCGTTGGTACTACGTTAGTTCATCTTGTCAAAAAAAAAAAAAAAGGACAATTTTTTCTTCTTCTTTTAATTCTCCAAAACGTGTTAAAATTCTCAAAAGATTCGTTGTTTTTCTGTTTTTTTTTTTTTTTTTTTTTTCGTCCAATTATCCCGTTTTTTTTCGTAAAACAATCGTCGTTGTTAAACGCCGGATAACTATAATATATACCTATACACGTATATTTCGCTCGTTATTTCTCGAGTTAGTGTAGCCATGGTTCAGCGCGTTTATATCGATTTGTGGTATATGCTGCATTCGGTATGAAAATCCTTGAGGATTTAATGCATGCGTTATACGTATATACCTATATATATACGTCAATAAATCGAATATTGCAAGGACGGTGAAATTAAAGTCTTCGGGAGAGAGCTTTTGATCAGTATACAATACTTCGTCTCATTCTTTTTTTATCTTTTTTCTTATTTGAACTTTTGTGCCCTTTCAAAGGGAATAAAATGTCTTTATACTCGAAGTAACGAACTGATTCTGTTTTTTTTTTTTTTGCTTTCCTTCTTTCTTTACATCTTTTTCAATTTTTCAATTTTTTCATTTTTTTCTTCTATGTACAGGTATTACAATTCTTGGAATTGAACGTTCAAACTACCCCAATTACTTTTATACAATTGCCGATTTCTAGACCCCCCACCACCCCTCCCCGAAAACTTATTAAACATAGTTTAACGTGAATTTTGAACAGTAATTACAAATTCTGCCGTCAATTATTCCAAGATAGGAATATAATTTCGTAATAAAGTTACGCTGCGCCACAGTTTCGGTAAACTTATCAGCGTGTCTAGAGTTTGCAGCTATATATATATATACGTATATATATACCCATGACGTATGATTTACGTTTAGCTTAATAATTATTAATCGATCTTGTACCGCAAGGCTTCTATATAGCTGGGCTTGAATATAATATAATATATATGTACATATATATTATTGAATGACGAAAATTTATTTTAAAAATAATACGAAGAAGTAAGTATATATATATTAGTTTAATTTTATCATTTTTTTTTCCGTTAATAAATAATGAGAGAATTTTCCACTCACTGCACGAGTTTTTAGCCTTCTTTAATTAACCAACTTTTATACAAGTTCCGCACTATAATATATATACCTATACACATATATACTTATAAAGTAGCCAAGTTATTCTAACGATAATTTTATGAATAATTCATGTGTTGTTACTAACAGCTATTAAGAATCTAACGCCCGTTGCACGGAGAGTGTTAAACATGACTGAACACCGTGTCCTTAACCGCTCGCGTTCAAATTAAAATTCTCGCATTTAGGTAAACAACATAAGACTTTATATTTGTATATTTTGCAAAATTTTATTCAACTTGATTTTTCATACGATTCTTTTTTTTTTGGCGATTTATTATAATCGCATCTTGAATCTTTGTTATCTGAATTATTTTTGTAGATATATATTAGAAAGCTGCTTTTCGAAGAAATAATACCTGCGGCCCTTCGATCTTGTTGAAATTTTTACACGACATTACACGACAAGTCACGTGAATTTTAAGACCTGACGATTGGGCGAATAATGCCAATTAGATTCTCGAATTCAGAAGTTTTTAAATCTTCTTAAAATCAGCAAGAAAAAAAAAATACGAAACGTGTGTGTGTGTGTGTGTGTGTTTGTGTAACTTGCTCAGCTATGCAATTCACTTGTGCAAATAATTATTCCGGGATTTCTGCAGGGATTTCGATGCAATTCCAATTTTCCAATTTGTATAACTTGAAGACACCCCCCCCCCCCCCGAGTTACTTCTATATTTACCGATATGCAATTTTAAACTATTGCACGTTATATAGGTATACCTATGTACATACATACATATATATATATACATATATATCTATGAAGGCACTGCGACAAACGTAGGGATGTACACATCGTTTTAATCAACTTTGCAAAAAGTTATTTGCATCGGAAAATTGACTGTTACTAAACTCGCATTTAATCAAAATAACAAACACGATGATGATAATAATAATGATAATAATAATGATAATAATAATAATCGTAGGAACGTAAACCATTTTTTTTATTTTATTTTTTTCCATTTTTTTTCGTCTACTTTTTGAAGAAAATTCGTGAAATTATGTGAAATTTCGTGTCCGCGATACTTCAGCGAGCATCTTTATTCACGTTAAAACTTTCAGATATAATGTAGATTTATTACCTACCCACCGGGGGATTTTACCCGACTTCAGTAAAAGTAGAACGCCCGTTAAAAGTTGAAAACAATGGAAGGGTCATGAGTCAAGACTTGAGTCTTGAACGAAGAGAGGCTGTGTAAAATAACTTTGGTGGTAAGAAAAAAAAAAAAAAAACAAAAAGAAGGGGAGAGAGAGAGCGAGAAAAAAAAGAAGAGAAAAAAGGAAAAACACCGTTTTTTTTTTTTTTGAGGGAAAAAAAGAGTATTTTGCAGTTTACATTTTCGACGTTCAACTTAGAGGCCCCCATGTATCTAGTTACTTTGAGATACTTCAAAATTGGATTAAATTTTTTTTTTTCTCTACCGAATTTTAACACCGAAAGTCAATAATCTAGTAAACAGAAATGAAGTTACGAATGAATGATGACTGAATCGTGCAGGGGGTCTTATATATGTATCATTGAATAATATGGTAACGATCTATACTTATGTATATGCATTGCTGTTACAGCTAATTGATACCTAAATCTGGTGGTACAACAATTTGTATAATTATTCGGTAGACTGGGTATAGCCACCCCAAGTAGGTGGGTACTTCGTAGATATTATTCAGCCTAAATTAGATTTGATTCCCTTCCACTCTTGTCAAAGCCCACTGAGTAGGAGGTCAAGTATTCCGCCATGGTACGGGTGCGGTACGGTACGGTGGCTGTACTGTGCTGTGCTGTGCGTTGGCTAACTAAGATTTGCATAATACAACGTTATCCTTCCTTATACAGCGAGCGAATAAGGGAAGCGAAAAGTGGAAGCGGTGAAAGAGGAAGATAATACCCCCTCAGAGACTCAGCTACTCCATGCCTCAACCTCAATCTCCACCTAAATCTCCACCTTCTTTTAAGATGAAAGCTCCTTGTATATTATAACAAGACTGCCGACTGCTTGTAGAACTGATATACATACACAATGAGTTATTTTTAAATGATAAATATATATATATATATATATATATATATATATATATATATATATATATATATATATATATATATATATATATATATATATATATATATATTTATAAATTTTTGTACATATTTTATTGTAACAAAACCGTTTTTTTTTTTTTTTTTGATGTACCTACTTGGCGCGAGACTCTACCGAGTCTCTTGATAATATCTAAAAACAATTGGATATATCTACCCTCGTAAGACGGTCAATCAGTCAGTCTAGACAATAAATAAAATTGAGATGGAGTTGAGTTAGAAATAATATATAGTATATACACATATACACATATACACATATGTATATATGTATATAGATTTTTTTTCTCTTTTGTTCGGATATTCCCCAAATTTAAAAATGATCGAGGCATTGTTTGATAATCGAATAAAAATTATGTTTTTTTCGTACATATTTGAGAGAAAAGACAGAAAACAAAAGGACGAAAAAAAAAGAGAAAAAAAACCCCTCAAGCTGTTGCAGACTTTTCGTTTATCCGTTTATTTATTTTATCCTATTGGAAGAGGAATAAATCGAACTAAGGGATTTTAATCATCGTTATTATTATTGTTATTTTTTTTTTATTATTATCTGCAAAGTCTAGCCCACGAGATATGTACATATTTCGATACGTACTTGAGGTTGTGCAGTGATCCTTAAAGGAGGAAATAAATAAGCAATAACATTCGATCAAATTATTCGAAAGCCTTTTATCCTTTTTTTAGTTTTTGGGTATTTTCGGATTTATCTATAGATTTTATACCTAATCTGATTGAAATCACGAGGCATTTTAGTGCCGAAAAAAGGTTTTTTTTTCTAACAAATGCCAAAGGTTATTTACGAACTTCATTAGAGTGGTCCTTATTCAGGGTGTGGACGAATTTTTTTTTTTTTTTTCTGCGGTCGCCTCCGCAAATCGTCCCCAAATAATTCGACAAAAAATTCTTGAAAAAAATTTCAGCTTTCTATCGCTCAACCCTAAAACCCTTCCGCAAAAGGAGGTGTATTCAAATTTGACTCTTTTTCGTGTCGTCTAATTTGCTGAAATATCGTGTCGAAAACTGACAACTAATTTCTCAAAATTAGAGATTTTTTTTTTTTCCGCAAATAAATAGCTTCGCGACGCTTAAATATTTACCGAAATCATTGCAAAAACGTACATGCATTTCAAATGGAAATCTCACACCCTGTCGAAAAAATTCTGTTACCCCTGAAATATAACCGTCATCTTCAAGCTAATTCATATTCAAAAAAAAAAAAAAATATATCGATCGACAAAAATTTGCAAATAATAATAGCGAAAAAAAAAATGAAAGAAAGGAAGTTGCTGGAAGCGTGTGGTGACGGTAGGTCGTATATAAGAATTTGCATTTTGCATTATTAAACAAAAAAAAAGTACCTAAACAGTTTGCGATGACAAAGTGCTCAGTCAAGAGGCAATTAGTACGCAGCTATAGTATGTCTTCATGAATTTACGACTAATGAGGTTCATCCTGTAAGCTGTTACTTCGGAGTAAGAACAAGATTCTTGGACAAGCTGTTTCAGTAAAATACATATCCCAACAGCATGGGATAATATAGGTATACAAAAAAGATAACAAGATCGCGATTTCTCGGAATATATTATACGCTGAGAACAAATGGATAAAAAAAAAAAAAATTTCAGGTTTATAATTCGCAAATTTACTTGCGAAAAAAAATATAATAAAAATACCTTTTTGCACCTCTTGTCGTTGGCAGCAATTAAGCCAAGTTTCACAATTTTTGAGCAATTATCTTGTGAGATAACAATTTTCATACAATCGATGCACAAAAATACATATATTCTGCATTTAAAACTTTGGTTGCTTTGAGGCACGTGTTAATATTAATATCAGGGGCTCAAACTTGACAGGAATTTCTTTTAAATATATTTGGAAGGATTCTTGGGGGCGTCTGTATTCAATTTCAAAAATACCCAAAATAAGAACCACCCTAATATTATATATATATATTCTTGTATTAATTGTTAGAAAATAACGACCGGAGCGTAATTGTTACAGAATTTATTATATACATATAGGTATATGTATAGTACCTATAGCTTACAGGTAGGGGTAGGTATACACGAGACGCTGAGAATCAATTTAACAGATGATTGAATTCCGGGCGTTTAATAGGAGAGTTGGGGTATAATATTTTATTGCCTGGACGGTTCAATTTCTTGTTATATATACCTATATATATATATATATATATATCTATACAATTTTGAAAATTTTTCGATGGCAATTAATTCGTTCTAAGAAGAGTATATATTTATTTATAATAAACTCAAGCTCCCAAGTCACTTGGGATCTGGGTGTAGGCTATATATATTTAAGTGGTGTGCCTCTAAAGAATGACGAACGAACGGGACCCGCGGCGTATCTCGACGTTCTCTCATTACGAAAAAATTCCGGCTAAAAGATCCTCGATTTATATATGTATATTCGTCGTCTTGAGAATGTATTCGGTAAATTCGACTAATAAATAAATTTTGGTCCAGGAATATTTTTGTTAAATTTTTTTTTTTTTCTCATCGTACTCGCGTTTTAATGCGAAAACCACGCTATAGAGTTAATCGCGATTCCCGTTTCTATTCCCATATTACACGACATATAATTCCAGATAAAAACAGTAGACGTACCCTTTATACATCATATTTATCTTTTTTATAACCCTGCACGGACTCTTTCCGAACCTTGTTGCCAAAATTTTGTCCTTTTTTTTTTTTTTTTTTTTGCTTTTTGTTTGTTATTTTTAAACGCGGTAATTTTTTTTCGTATCATAATCGTGGGAAATATGAAATCTGAATAAAATATCTCGTATATATAAAAATGGAATTCGATGAAACGTAAACGCGGTATAAAAAATCGTAAAGATGAAGCAAAAAAATCAATAAATAAATAAATAAATAAAATCGACCGATTTAATTGAGTCTTTTGTAAAAGAAAAGAAAAAAAAAATGAAAAAATATAAAATATAAAAAAAAAAAAAATTCCCCCCTCGAAATCCTTTTGATAGAATCGAATCTCCAGAGGCACTATCCGAAGGAGCAATAGAGGGTTGTTTTGAGGCGCTAAGTGGCGCCATTCCTGGTTCATCTAGGGATGGGAAGAAGAGCTTTTCCTTGGGGTTGAAATGGGGGAGGATGGGGCGAAAGGGTGGGTATAGAAGGGGTGGTTATACTGGGGCGAGGTCTGGGTCGTGGTTCCGTGGCGAGGTCGCCATTACGAGCGAGACCTTGCGACTACTTTGCCCTTCGTAGATCCTATCATATAACGGGCGTTTTCTTTTTCTCTTTACTCCTTTATTTATTTTATTTTATTTTCTCTTTTTTTTTTTTTCTTTCTTTCTTTCTTTTTTTAACTTCCACTCTGTACCGTCATGCAATGCTGCAGGTTGCCCTCGAGTGTGTGCCATAGCTAGTCGGACTATCGCCCATCACACTTTTGTTCAGACCTCAACATTCTCTACTACCAATTAAACTTTATATAAGGATAAAACCGTTATTATTATGTGTAGTAAATACCTATATCTATATATCTAACATCCCCGGAAGTTCCGGTCAGAAAAGGAGCTTCACATGATATATATCAAGAGCTTACTTATAATACACGTGAATTCTGAGGTTCGAATTAAATTTTGTGTGACGTAAATTTATCAAAAAACCAAAAAAACTAGAAAAAGAAGGCAAAAATTATATTAATACCATTTATTCAAGGAGAAAAATCTTGACTCAAACATATAATAATCAAGTCATTGCTCAATGTTCATTGTTTTTCACAAATTTCATTGGGAGATAAAAATTTCAGTGATATATAGAATTTCGAATGACAATTTATGCAGTTTTGGCAAATCGTTTGGAGAATTAATAATTTTACGGTTCAATCTCATCCCCAAGGATAAAAAAAAAAATGTTTTATATATATATAATTATAAAACGACTGATTCGATTCGAAATATGAAAGAGGTCTAATTCACCGAAGGGTCTTATTATTTCATTCGTCGTTTTCTCTTATTTTTTTTATATATATTCGCCCCGAAAATCCGGGGATTCGCGTATTCTGACTCTTGACAAAAATGCTTGACGTAAGAGAAATATCTTTGAATATTTTTTGGAGTCAGATTATAGGTAGACGGTTTTCGTATATGTATTCTCGGATGAAACTGAATATCCTCGTGTATATATATATTTCTTATTTATTTATTTATTTATTTATATAATTTTTTTCGATATTTTTTCTTTTCATTCTTCGTTCTTTTTTTTGAAATGTTATTATCACTGTTAAACAACAATACGTGTACACGCGTACGTAGCTACGTATATACATATATATGTATATAAACCTTATATAAAATTTCTTCAACGCATGCCACCGATCAAAAGATGAGGGATTTCCATCCCTCGCGCAGACACACAGAGAGAAAACGAACAGAATCTGAACGACGAAAAATCATTCCCTTTGATTGGCAGCCGAGCCTTTATTCCCTGATTTTTTTTTCCTTTTTTCTTCATCGAGGGATTCTTTTTTGAACACTCGATCATCGCTGGCTGATTGAATTCTTTGAGATTTCCGGCTCCGTCATGTATTGCTACTATACCTATAGCTACGTGTACGGTATATAATATAGACTGTACGTACCCGTCAATTTTCATGAATTTTTAATAACGAAAACCTAATATATTAAATGACTCAAATACATCGTGAGAAAAATGAAAATTACCTAACAAAACGGTTTATATGAATAAAAATTATCATATATATTTTTTTTTTTTCAATTATAGTTCGATCAAACTTCTCGATCAGAACTTTTCAAATCTTTTGGCTTTTTTTTTGTTCTTTAACTCTCCGTTTGACCTTTTCCTTGTTTTTTTTTTTATTTTGTTTGAAACTTTTTACAATCAGCTTGTACAACTGACGACAAACCCTGTTTTTGCCTAAGCCTACTTTTTTCAATGTTCAAACCAGCGCCAGAGAAAAACCCGAATTCCGTGTCCAATTATCTTCGCATTAATTTCTGTTGCAACTCCATATAGCCGAGCCCTCGTTGACAAACGAATCGAAGAACTTTTCTAATACGAATTTTTGAAAGAATGTTGAAAAAGAAATTTTTTCTTTGAATTTAAAAATCAATCAATCCGATCAATGAATTATTCTCAACTTTCAGCGACGGGGTATAACGAAATATATCATTCCTTATATAAAAACACCGGATTAAATTTCCTTTTTTCGTCCATAATTTGAAATCGAATTCTATATACAGGTATATATATACATATATACATACACATCATATATTGTATATCGATAAGTAGAAAACAACGTTTCCAAGTTTCTCTACCGTTGAAATTCGACAATACATCTTTTGTCAGGGGTTAGCTACCACGCGTCGAGGATTTCTACTATATATATATATATATATATATATATATATATATATATATATATATATATATATATATATATATATATTCTTTTATATATACATATATATGTATAGGGTTACCAAGTTTGTATAATATTTCCCAAGGATTACGGTTGACAAGGGTGAAGGTAGGTAGGTAGGTAGGTTAGGGTTAGGTTTAGGTATAGGTAGGTAGGCAGTAAGATAGGTATAGGTCTGCATTGTGTTGAAAAAGCTTTTCGCCGGGGTCACTTCTGCATTGTATAATAACGAGACAGGCATGAGATCACTGGAACTCTGACGGCTGTCAAGCTTTATACTTTGTCCTACGTGTATATCCTACCTATGTGTGCGTACGTTTCGCGGTATTTCGTGCAGCTATACCATCGCGTCATCACTCCATGCTAACAATTATATCCCACACACGTGTATACCCGATTTAGGAGCTAATATATTCCGAGAATTGTTTACCGCGATTTTACTCGATGAAAATTGACGTCCCTCCCCCGTTTCCCTCTCGCCAATCTTTTTATATTTAATCATATTTCGAACCGTATATAGAAAATAACAAGAAACAAAAGACACGGAAAAGAAAGTAGAAGAAGAAGAAGAAGAAGAAGAGGACGAAAAAAAAGAAAGGGGGAAAGAAAAACGTCGCGGTGTTATCGCCAATTTCTTGAAAGAATGTTGATTAAAAATGCCCCGTGATTTGTACTCCCTTGGGAACTGCAGAGGCGCGCTAGCTGGGAAAGAGACTATGAGAGTTACCCCCGTCGGAGGGGTTGCCTCTTCGTCACTGTCTCGAGGAAAAAACTGGTAAAGAGAAACGAAAACGAGAAGAAAAGTAAAAAATAAAAAATAAAAAAAATAAAAGTAGAAGTAGAAGAGACCGTTGAAGAAGATATGGGGACAATTTGAAAACGTCGACGCGATCGTTTTCGAAATCAATTATTTTATACAGTCCAAACAGTGTACGTATAGGTATACCTTAAAAAAAAAAAATTTGCACCAGCAAATGAGCGTTCAAAGTTGAGAAAAAAAAAATGAAATAAAAAATAATACAGTTGAGTGATAAAAATCAAAATCAAAAAATGGATCGAACCTGCGATTTCTAACGTTTTAACGTACTAAACGTCTCGTTGAATATTGTACTAGGTTAAATTCGAGCTTTTACCATACTTCGTACAGGATATACAGGTATGGGTATATGTATTTATATATATGCATATGCGGGTTAGGGTTAGGTAAATTAGTGTTGGCGAAGTAAACTGCATAACGCGTAAACTTGGCTCGTTGTAGAACGTTACGTATGTACATATTAATACAAAGTGCACCTATATAGAAGCTACCGTTGCCAAAACTCTGAATCGTTTCGAAGGCCAATTTTCACGGTTCTCAAATATCAATATTTATATATTGGGGCATTCCATGTCGATTTTTTTTCGGAAAAATCGGACCATCGTGGTTCAGATGTCAAAATGATCGAAATGAAAAACTCGATTTTTGGGAATTTTTGAAGATTTTTCATAACGTTTTAAGATGGCGTTTCGTTTGTTGAAAATGTTCGAAGTGCTAAAAAAAATAGAAGAAAAAATCGGCCCATCATCGGCCAGGTGTCAGAATGATCGGAATGAGAACCTAGATTTTTCAGAATTTTTTCAGATTTTTAAAAACGCCCGTTTTCGAAATGGGTTTGAATAATGTTTAAAAATGAACGGTTAGCGAAAAAAATTTGAAAAAAATCAGGAGTGCCTTTTTTAGATGGTAGAATCGTATAAAAAATCGCAGAACGAATCAAAAATGGTGAGGGAATAAAGGGGTAAATTTGACATGGAATGCCCCATATATATATACGGTAGGCGAAACGAACATTTATTACGCTATTTATTATTACACCTATTGTACTTTATACTCGTGTGAATGTACAATTACGTATATATATGTATAGTCTGTTACATTATAATATAAATATCGTCAGCTTTTCAATTGTTTAATTTTAATTTTCCGTACAT
The DNA here is from genome assembly GCA_949628255.1 of Macrophya alboannulata. Classification (NCBI taxonomy): domain Eukaryota; kingdom Metazoa; phylum Arthropoda; class Insecta; order Hymenoptera; family Tenthredinidae; genus Macrophya; species Macrophya alboannulata. Next base: position 15,630,257 of record OX451212.1, read on the forward strand.
ATATTTTAAGCATTCCGATTTGTTTCCTAATTGAACTTTATTAGGAAATAATCAACGACTCGGCGTTCTAATAATTCGCATTTCTTCTACGAAGAAGAAAGATTGATGTCGACTAGAAAACAACATCAACCCTCTCTTTCTCTCGACGATGAGCAATAGCTCTCCTAAACGATATAATTATTCAAAAACCTATCCCTTTGTTTTTATATTATGACCCTTGAACTTTGAAATAACTGCAAAAACTGTTTGAAAAAAAAAATAAATAAAATAAATAAAAAGATTAATTATATAGATTCACAGGCCCTTTCTCTTCGGTAAATCATTTCGTTCGATCGATCACATCGTTTCACATTTACACTAACCCCGTATTTTTTATTATCGATCGCTAAAAACTTATGAATTTCGATGAACAAATAAAAATTATGATTTTCAGATTTTTTATCAATGACGAAAAAATATATATATACCAAATTTATATACCTATACATATTTTTTTTTTTTTTTTTTTTTTTGTTTGTTCAGAAACACATCGTGTCGTTTGAAACAAAATTCTGTTTAATTAAACTGCCTCTTTTTTTGTATTAATTTTTTTTTGTTTCCCTTCTCAGATGTGTTGTGTAAAAGCTCTGCACAGTCATCATTTTCATTAATTACACTGTAATTGAATTCTATGAGAACAAAGTGGGATTCTCTAGATATTTCGATTCGTTCGCGGTTCGTTGACGAAATCAAAAGTTCAAAATCTTGTATATAGGTATAAATACACGTACATATACATCCATAGTTAACTATGTGAAGTAAAGTTTGTTAGAAAGGATCTGATCTTGGCAAGACGGAAAAAGAAAAAGAAAAAAAAAAAAAAGTTCGACAGCATTGAGAAAATTTTTGAACGGAAACTTTCAAGCGCTTTTTTTTTTTTTTTTTTTTTATTTGTCCCGTTCTATCAATACGTTGATTTCGCTTACGAGGCGAAATATATATTTTTCTTTTTTTCTTTTCCTTCTTGCTCGAAAATTTCCTCTCGATCGACCTGATTTGTTTACACGATTCAATTCAAAAGGGGGAAATAAAATCGTTACTTGTATATTTTAGTACATATCTATAGATAATTATAAAGCTCGCGTCGTCGCCTCGTCGTCATACGTCGGACTTTGCAAATAAATAGCCTCGCGATGAAATATTTACGGAAATCATTGCAGCTGATAACGTGTTTATTTCAAATGGCAAAATTAACCCCCTTTGCGGGAGGGTTTAGGGTTCAGATAGAAAGCTGAAAATTTTAAGAAATTTTATTCGAATTATTTGAGGACGATTTGAAGGGCGGTCGCCAAAAAATTTCTTCCACATCCTGAGTAAGGACCCCCTCTAAATTGTCTGTCCGTCACTTTGCAAAACTGATTCCTGCACTCCTCTTTCTGTACGTATGGATATATACGTATATTTGTTAGTGTAATTTTCTAACCGCCAATTTACATTCACGCATCTTAAGTTTTCAACTCGTTATAGTATATATATAGATATAGTATATCTCGAGCCATGACGATCACGTCATGGTACCTACTTGGTACGAACTACGTACACTTAATACCCGTTGGTACAAATTAGCTAATTATAGTTGCCCCTCATTAATCAAGAGGCTCCACCGATCAAGAAATTGAATTATATTATCTAAACGTGGGCGATCAAGATTTTGCTAAGCTTCGAGATTTTTCCCCTGCCTCTTCTTTCTCTTTTTCTATTTTTTCCTTTTTTTTTCTTTCTTTCTTTCTTTCTTATATAATTTTTTCCCTCGATCGGACAAATTAGTACAAAAAATATGAATTTAAAAAAAATATATTGCCGAGAGCCTGATGAGACTAAAAAATCATCGGCTTAAGGCAGGTGGGACACAAACACTGAACGATCTCAAAACCCTATCAACTTGTGTGGTATATATTCAGTAAAGCGACGAAGTATATATATAAGAAGGGGGTGCAAAATTAATGTGGTGTGAAAGTTAGCTATCAATCAAGGCCTAGGAAATACGCTTTTAGCCCCGAAACATATATAACCTAAAGTGGTTGCAGCTGACTTGGCTTTCCTTGGGCTCATCGATAAAACAATAAAAATTTTTTTTTTAAATTTCAACGTACGTGTTCAAAATTCTTAAATAAATTCCGCCAGGGTTGATATTTGTGAACTATAATAATTATAGATCCGCGTCGACAAGAAGAATTTATATACATTTTCCATTTTATTCTTCTTCTTCTTCTTCTTTCGTTTATTTTCTTTTCTCTCTCTCTTTATTTTTTATTTCTTTTTTTACTTATTTTATCAATTTTAAATGAATATCGACAGGTCTTAGAGGCGAAATTCTCCGCTTGCTTCAAACTGTCAGTTTGTTACAATACAGATTTTTACACCCCCCCTCCCCCGCCCCGCCCTAAAAAAAAAAAAAAAAAAATACTTCCGTTAGAAGCACTGTAGAGATTTGTGCAACTGATAATTATTATTTCGCATCGAACCCTCGCCGCGCGGGTCCATGCAGAACAAAGTGGGTCAATCGATAATTGAAAAGTTAATTCTGGGGGGTGGGGGGATTGAAATTATCTCTATTATTATTATTATCATTATTTTTACTTCTATTCAAAATAGTTTGAAAATAAAAGAAACGAAATATTTTATCTCAAATAATTATCTACATGCGCCTATATGTATATAAATTATCACTTGCAATATTAATTAATAATTTTCTTTTATTAATTAATTAATTAATCAATTATTAATTCTTGTATACAGAAACCGAGAATTTCGTGCCAAAATTTTGATAAAGTATGATATCAACTACAAGATTTTTTTCGGAAAAAGAAAAATAATAAAAAAATCGAAGTGATTATGGAAAAAAAATGTTTGAAATTTCTAAGCCGTTAAATCGATTTTGGTTAGTTAAAAATTTTCAGTATTAGGAAAAAAAAAAATAATAATGATAGTAATAAGAATAAGAATAATAGTAAAATCGATGAAAAATCACTCCGACATATGTTGGGACTGAACTTAACGTTAAGATCGTAATCTGTGTCTGTAAAACAGAAAGAAACAAGAAAAAAAAAAAGAAAATGAAACAAGTGGCTATAGATAGTATTTAATCCTCTAGTAAGCTGATGCAGCTTTCAATTATCAAAGGCTAAGCTAAACGGTTTATTATTATTATTATTATTATTATTATTATTATTATTATTATTATTATTATTATTATTATTATTATTATTATTATTATTATTATTATTATGATTCTTGATATAGGTATAGCTATGTGGGTCGAGTAGTTACATAAATAGCTGTACACCTCTTTGGTAAGAACGGTATAGTCTTGAAGAGATTACTTAAGCGAGGTAAATTATTGAGCGTTTTTATATATACATGGTATATGTATATGTATATTTATTTAACAAAAATTTGTAATTATATATTTATAAAAATTGATGAAAGAAAAGGTTGTTTTTTCTTTCTTTCTTTTTGGCTCTTTTCATCGCGTATAGCTATAATATTCGAAGTAAAAATCGTAATGTTTCCTCGATATTCAAATGTTATCGACCGAAAGTAAATTTCGTATATATTTATGTACTATAGGGTATTTGATAAATAAGAAAAAACAAAAAAAAAAATCAATAAAATAAAAAATAGACGGGGGTCAATCGTCCGTGAATGGACTGGTGTTTAAAATTTATCAAATGGACAATATATTCCTACACAAATTTAAAAAAAAAATCAAAAAAAAAATCGAAGTATCGTAAGAAAAATGATTTCTTCTTGAGATTTGAGAACAAAAAAACCTATTCAAAATTGTACTGTTTTTAGAATTTTTTTTTTTTTCTGACTTATCATTTTAAACAAAATTGCAATTCGAAACCAAAAATTTTGATCCCCTTGTTAATTTTAGATTTCGTCAGATTTTTTCACGGAGTTATTATACCTATAGGAATTCGAAGAAACAATGTGAAGAATTTTTTTTCAAAAATTTCTATCTCACGAACGGTTTGAGATACAAATGTGTGACAAAAAATTAGCGAAGCTGATTCCGATGTGTATACCGAAAGAAAAATTGAAAAAAAAAATAAAAAATTTCAGTCAACTCAAAAATGCGAAGGTTCACCCTCGCCGATTGCCGAAAATAATGAAACAATTTATAAAGAAAGAACGGAAACTCACGTCTTGCAGGACATCTTGAAGAGAAAAAAAAATACATACCTATATACATATAAATAAGTACGCGGTTTTGGCTACCGAATCTCACGGTTAAGGTCGAGGTCAAAATGTCAGCAAATTTTTACTACTTGGCTGACCGTTCTGGCAACCGACTTATATTCCATGAACTTGACTCTGACTGGATAAAATGTAGTTTGTTTAACGATCGCGTTACGGGTTCTACACCGCAAGCTCCGGTCGGAAGCTCACTGCACGAATACGCGGGAATATATTAAGGAAATTATTCCGTCGTTTGAGGATAAAAAAAAAAAAAAATTTTTTTTGTTTCTTTTCTTTCGGAAGAAAAATTCCCTAGCTGAACATTCGTTATTATTATTATCATCATTTTTTTTTCTTATTACATATATAAACCGATTTTATCCCATAATATTATATAAGACATCATTTTCTCTTATTATATATACCGACGAAAGGAAACGTTCTTTGATCTTATATAAATATAACCAATTCAAATGCCTTAAAGCATCCCGTATCATCTCAGAATCAAGTTTCAATCTCGTTTAATTGCCCAACATTCTATAGAAGGAGCAATAAATTGGCGAAAGATAATTTACGGGGCAGATGTTTTCTCAAGTTTATTTAGTCGAATAATGTGATCGTTAAGAATTATCTGAAAATCACTCGCTGATGGAAATATAAATCGTAGAAACGTAAGCGAATTTTGTAAATCCGTTACGATTATATATCTGCCTAAAATAATTTGACAAAAATTTGATCAATCGAGTATAATAATTCATATCCGATTATGGAATAACCACGTATCGGTATATATAGCGTTTGAAGTTATATATATATATAGGTAATTTATATAAATTGTTGATCGTAAACGATTGCGTTATTTTGACTAAATTTTGTAAACGAGTGAAAACTTTCGTCGTTTGCCAACTTAATTATAATCAACGCTTACGTAGAGTTGGGAAATGATGTAAACTTTACCCCGCTTCAAAAGGACGATTCGTTACTTCGAGAGAGATAAAGAGAGTGAGAGAGGGAGGGAGAGAGTCCTTATTAACCGTGAAGGACGCGCGCGGTTCACCTGGTGACTAGAATAAATACCTTAGAGTTTCCTCGCTTTATCTACCTCCCACATCCGCGGATCTCTCCCCATCTTTTCAAAAGCCTCGAAAGATTTCTCCTTTTGTTTGCCCTATTCGTATAAGCGGCGGCAGACCTTTCACGCCTTATTCCAGCTCGTTCTCAAACAGGGTAGAAAAGTTTTTGGGGAATTCGTATGCATTCATCCGTAAGATCTCTTGCTCCTGGATGTCCTTTCTTATCCGCGGTATAACGGATTTAATCTGAAAAAATCAGAAATTACCTTTTATTCCCACAAATAATTTCCTTCCTTCTTTTTCTTTCTTTTCATCGTCGTATGTATTAGAGAAGGAACACGCGAGTGGATTCGCCTTTTCAATTTCTATTTTCAAATCTAATTCGGTGCAGCTAATATCATTCAATTTAATTAATATTTTTACAATTTATTGTTCACTCTGAAGGTTTCAAGTTGATGGAAAAACTGCAATATAATTTGGCTTATTATAACTCCTTTCGAAGGATGTATGTCGTTTTTTTTCGTTATGCAATAATTGAAATATATGATCCTTATCCAAAAAAAAAAAAATTCTTCTGGTTACAAAAGAGTAAAATTTGCTTCTCAAATTCTTCCGAAAAAAATTTAAAAAAAAAAAAGACTTTTCAAACGTGAAAATTTTGCTCCCTGCATATAGCTGCGGGGTAGGTATCACGAGAGAACCGTAGAGGAAAACCCGCACTCACTCGATACTTCTAAATAATGTATTTCGACCTAAAACCTCGCCTGTCATCAGCCGAAAACGGGTCAACTCACACCCCTCCCCGAATAAGAAAACCTAACTGAAGAGCTTTCTGTCGTTCCTGCATGTTTTAGAAGTTTTTGTTCTCATTTTGCAACCACGTAGGACATCTCTGCTGTGTCATTTTACATCCCTATACAGGACATTATATGTATAGCTACGCTACCTTTTATTTATATATATGTATCTATACATATTGTGTATATATATATATATATATATATATATATTTTTTTTTTTTTTTTGTATTATCCACGTTTTTACAAATTGAGTATCTCAAATTCTCACCACGATTTCATCGTTTCTCTTTCTGCTGTATTATATTATATTATATTACATTACATTATATTATATATCGCGTATATATATTTATATATATTTGATCCGAGGGAAAACCGCGGCGAAGCTGGTAAGGTCATCCTCGAGGTTATCCTTGTATAGCTGGACAACTGCCAGCCAACAATAAGCCAGCATCCCTATATAGCCGACCAGCTGAATCACCACTTGGTTTACTCCTGGTGGCTGTAAAGATTACGGGAGAGCCGAAGGTCCTTCGGGTCTGGGAATTGCCAAAATTCACGCGACTAGTTGTTGTCTATTTTTATTTTTTTATTAATTTATTTACCAGATTGTAAAGTCTATAAGATGAAACGATGAAGACTCTTTTAGAAAAAGGGTCGATTGACATTCTTAAAAAAAAACAATAAATAACGTTTTTCACATTATTTTTTCCCCCTTTTCGCGTAGAAAAATGCGAAAAGACAAAAAATTTTCTCCAAACTATAGACAGTTGACGATATTTTTTTTTTTTTCGAATTGACGATGATGATGTGAGAAAAAATTTGAGGTTTTCTTGTAGATGGGGTAAAAATCGCAGGAAAAAAAAAATAGTTCGCCATTGTTATACAGGATCTCATTGTTCATATGTAAAGAGTCTCGACAAACAGCGGCGAATTTTGACTTGCATTCAGGAAATTTTCTTCCCTTTGTCCTTCGCGAATTTCGGGACACGAGTCCCGTTTTCATTGAGCATCATAAATTTACCCACAGCTCAACACCGTCTCGCACCCTTATAAATATACCAAAGGATCTATCGATTTAATTGCAGCGATTTTATATGTACGATGATTAAAATTACAAAAAAAGTTGAAACTTACGGTTAAGATAAACTTGAAAACAAAATTAATCCGTTTTCGTGAAAAATTTTTTTAAAAATATGTGTGAATAGTGTTTTTTATTTTTATTTTTTTTTGTATTTTTAATATGGCAAAATTTTGTACTTCTGGTAAATCAAGGAAGAATATATATATATATATATATATATATATATATACGATAGTAGGATGGCCGAGGACAGCGTTTTTAATTCAGAAAGTTGTAAAACTCGACGTAGACGTGCTCACAGTTGGATATAGAAACTGCGAGCGAGAATAATAATTGGATTAGTATACCTAACTGTACAATGGAAGTGAAAAGTAAATTTGCAAAGCTTGACGTTAAGTAATACCCCGGCCTGTCAGAGGCAGCTTTTAAGCTGCATGAAATAATAACGAATATTTTTAGAATACAAATTGTTTCGAGTATTTTACCGTATACATATATACGTATATATAATATTGTTTATATATCCACAAAACCATAAAAAAAAAAAAAAAAAAAAAATCAAAACTATATAATACGATTAATTCACGTCGAGTTTTTCCAATCGATGTGAAACTAAAATTCTGTACATAATAAAAAATAAAAGGTATATACGTCATTATTAACACAATTCCTTATACCGCGGTTAAGTTTGTTCACGCTCTTTAATTATCTAATTCCTGGTTAACTTCTGACCTGAATTTTGAAACCGATTCGTAAACTTAATTAATATATCAAGGTTAGGTAGGTATATAGACTCATTCGCTAAGTAAACGTTTCAGAACTTGATTAAACCGTTAAATATATTATTAATTGCCCTAGCCTCGGAGGTCGATGAGAGAATTTCATTTATCTTTTATTAGATTTTTTTTTCTGTTTTTTTTTTCTTCAGATCGTTCTTCAATGCCCTGATTAAACCGCTTACGCTCTTTTCACCTCAAATTACGTATAAAATAAAGACTTCGGATCGGACCCGCTCGAGTCTTTTCACACCATCGTAAACACGAAACTAAGCAATGAATGCCGCAACCTCTTCTTCTTCTACTTCTTCTTCTTTACGATTTCCGAGACGCTCAATACATACCCTCCTCTCGCACGTACGCAATTCGCCTGTGCGATACGTATGGGGCAAAAACCAATTTGCTTTGAGGGTTCGTTTGAAAGAAAGAAAAGAAGGAAAAACGAGAGAAATAAAAAAAAAATGGAACAAAAAAAAAATCCAAATAGAGCAGTGAGTGGTGCCTATACTCTCTGGACTTGACGGACGGGGCATCTGCCCGCGAGATTATCTTCAACCTAATAACGCGATTCGTTCGAGCGATCTGGCCGAGCATCAGCCGGAGTTAAACGGAATCGAGTATTTTTCCTTTTTTATTCGTTTTATTTTTCTGAAAAACGGGTGATTTTTTTTTTTTTGTATTTGTATTTGTTCTTCACTTGATCGGTAACAGAGAGGAGTGAATTATATTTAATAATTTTTATAATTACGAAAGATAAAAGAGTTAAATTGAATTATACTAAATACTTGTTCAATCATATAGTTGGAATTTTTTATATACATAATTTTTTTTTTTTTTTTTTTTTTATATTTTAAGCCGATACAGCACGATGAATGTAAAAGCTCGTTCAATTCATGGACGCTGCTATTTTTTACAGATTTTTTATATTACCATTTTAGTTAATGGTCATACGGTACGGTCGCCTTATAAAGCACAGGTCACGGTTAAACGAGCATGGGGTATATACATACATTAATATCTCCATATAATCCACGTGTTGCATATTATATGAACGAGAGAAGAGTATTACGGCTATATAGCATATTATATATATATATATATATATATATATTATATATAGATGCGCATCATAAATGAACACGGATTGCCAAAATTTATAGGCTTGTATTGATAATATATAGCCTAAATTACCGCGGCAGAAAATTTTTTTCTAAGTATGGAAATATATCTAGTTTTTTTTTTTTTTTTTTTTTCTGTTCTGGAAATAAAATTTTTTTAAATACTTCAAAAAAAGGTGGAACTAAGGATCAAATATTTCTAACTCAAAAACGTTGGCATAAAAACAAAAACAAAAAATAAAATAAAATAGAAAATGAACAGGGTTAATTTAGAGGTGCTATCCAGAGTCAGTTGAAAAATTTTCAGCCGAATAGAAAAAAAAAAAAAAAAAAAAAAAAAAATGGTCAGTCTAATATATTCCTAATCGACACAAAGAAGAAAAAAAAAACGAACGATTAAATATAAAATTCAAGGGTATAAGTTCGAAGATTTTTTAAGTATTTTACATAAGTATTATAACTGATCGATATACGCGATTATTCGAAAACTTGTTAGCTATGTATATATTGGGAAAAAGTGAAGTAAAAAAAAAAGCCCTAGACTTATATGGTTGATTACATATATTATTTTCAATACGTATACAAGAAAAATAATATATGTACTTGTTATCCGTTTTTTTTTTTTTTTTTTTTTGGGCAATTCAAATCCTGAACGAGATATCCTTGGCGTCAGATATCCTTAGCGTATAACTCTTCTGCGTATAGGGATATTGGATAGTATATAGTCAGACGAATAGCTGTGGCACTAAGGCTATTATTATATGTATTTGGCGCCCGCAGGGTCGACTGTGTGGGATCCGAGGCGTAACAGAATTCAATACGTATGCGTTATGCGTATACCGAGTTCGTATACAGGGTTAGGGTAAACAGTAGTCAAAGTCACGTTTGTAAATCGTATTCAATTCAAGCGAGGATTGGACATCGAACCGCAAGTCTAGCTCTATTGTTATTATTATATATATACACATATATACACATATATGAGATATTCTATACATATCTAACGGTCTAGACTATCCCGAATTGTTTCACCGGCATGAATTTATTTTATATCGCGTCGTACAGTAGAGTCCCGGTTTTTCGTAATCCCGATAAAGTGATAATCACTGTAACCCATTAGAATTGAAAAAAAAAATAAAAATATTGAAAATTTTTAGTCACAGTAGATGAGGAATGATATACCTACATAGAAATAATTTAATATTATCTCGATATTTCAAAAGATTTCTAGTCCAAGTCTAACATCGTTATATCGCATCCTTGCGCCCCCTTAAAAGGCTTTTAAGGTCCATAAAGGTAATTCAATTTGGCTAGGAGGACGTACAGTGCCAGTTGAACCGACGGTTCAATGGCTGCAGTCTCTGATCGGGTATTTTTTTCCTTTTTTCGTTTCTTTTTGGTTTTTTGATTTTGGCAAAAAAAAAAAGAAAAATCCAGACCTTGTGATCGTTGAACGAGAGATTAAGCCGACTGAACGACGTGCAGTTGTTAGCGACTCGGACTGTTAAGCATATTTAATAATTAATTCAACATTCCCTTAATTAAGATCCGCATGAAAAAAAAAAAAAAAAAAAAAAACACCCTCGACGAAGTAAACGCAAAGTCAGGTCATTCGACGAAAGTCAACCTAATTCGGAAAAGCAAGGCTAATTGTAAGAAGTTAGTTTCTTTTGGCAATAAACTAATTCCGGTAAACTTATTTGACCAAAAAGTTTCATGGATAACGAGATAGTGCTTTTCGTGATACTACCGTTCGCACATATTGATCATATTGCCCCGTACGTTCGTCCGTATCGTATAAACAAATAAGAAAAAATAAATAAATAAAAATGAACCCAATAAGTTTATCAAGGTTATCTCAAAATGAGATAATTTCGAAGATTCACGACTTACTACTGACGGGTTTATAAATTTTTTTTATTTATTATTATTTTTATTAACGAGGAATGAACTGAATGAGCTGATTTTATCAGATATACGAGGACTGCAATAGGAGGACTCTTTTCATAAATTTCCAAGGCAAGATCATACAGGTATAATGTCACCGAATCAAGTCTCGACTTAAAAACGTCTCAGCGCATCGAAGAATTCTTCTCGCTCAAATTGTACGTATATATCTATATCTATACCTATACCTACACCCTCGACTGAAAGTCAAGTAGGTCTTTGATCTTATACCTGAAATGAACTTTCAGGGACGGTTGATACAATAATACAATTCTCTATACATATACAAGAGACCAAAGTGCTTTCCTTCTATGTACCTATAATATACATACATTTCATCGCTCTGTGCGATAATATTATATATGTATATATAATGTATGAACAATTATAGCGTATTACTATATACGAAGTAGGTATACTGCAGCTACGTCCTAAATATAACGAATTCGTTGAATTACACGTTCCGCCGTTTTTATTCTTTACATACCGCTATATACACACATTTTTAATTTTTTTTTATTTTTGTGCTTTCTACATGCGTGATAAAAATTTCACCAGGTCAGATTCTGAGAACGGAATATGGCCTCTGTCACCCTAAATAATGATAAAAAAGAAGAAAGTTTAGATCGTATCTTTGCGAGCTGTATAATATGGTATATATATATATATATATATATATATATATATATATATATATATATATATATATATATATATATATATATATATATATATATATATATATATATATATATATATATATATATATATATATATATATATATATATATATATATATATATATATATATATATATATATATATATATATATATAGGTATATCACGACGGTATATTAAAGCTTGATAAAAGTTTTCGAAGTCCTTAGAATGACGGGCCCCGGCTCGGCGGGGTGCGAGGTATACGGTATACACTTAATTAAGTATATATATAACCGGATAATTCTTTCAACGGTGAAAAGAAAAGTTCAAACGGATATATGTATAATGGCGGAGACGAGCTTATTCGTCATCTTTAGATATATTGTATATATATGTATATATACCGATCGCCCAAAAAGTTTTATGCAGAAAATATTATAACAGAACGGAATGATGAATCTGTACATAGATATAATTAAGCTCAAACAAAAAAATGCACCAACCCAGCCCCCAGGTTTTCGAAATGAATATAAGGAAGTTCAGGAAATTGTTCGAATTATCGACAGGAAATATATAGGCGGTAGATTTTCCCAAAGATTTTCTCACGGTATTAATGAGCGAGTAATGGAATCGTGATATATTTTTCGTCGAAATTTTCTGACACGTCTCAAAAACTAATGCATTTTGCGACTTTGAATTGAAAGGTACGGAAAAAAAAGGAAGAAAATTGAAAAACAAAAATTCAGATGTAAAAGACTTGTAAAATTCTTTAATCTTCGGACCTTTACGGGCAAAGTGTTACGTTTTAAGAGTCTGCAATTATATATAATAAAACCATGCAACTCTGACAGTTCGATAAACTCCCTGACTTGGGTGAAATATGTGGAGTCGAATCAAGTAACTTATAAGGCGCGAGAAAATTCCTGATAATGAACAAGAAATATTTTTTTTGTTCTATAAATACGATTGACAAAAATCTTTTGAAAAAAAAAAAAACAAAAAACACTGAAAAACTCGTCCGGGACTAATATACACGAATATTATTTGACTGAAAATTTAGGTGCTGGAATTTTTTTCTATATAGGTACGATCGTTCTCTCGACGATTGAACGCGAAAAACGATTGTATATTAACCTGCAGGATCAACCCCTACGCACGATTCAGAATTCAAATCCTACCGAAATTCGATGCGGGAGTGTTTTTGGGGAGATAAATAATAAGAAGAGAAAAATTCGAAAACAAAAAAAAAAAAAGATCGAATGACTTGAGGAAATTTAATACGATATTTCCATATCCTATATATACATATATACTATATTATACAATATACATGTATATTGGTATATTACAGGACGTACCTATATATATCTTTTGAAAAAATATTTAAATATTACAAGAGTTTCGAGTTTTTTTTTTTTTTTTTCTCATCAATCGTTACGCGTATTATCTTCATTTCGAAATTTTCGTTCTTTCTTTTTTTTTCTTCTTTCTTCTTCTTCTTTCGTATTTTCGCATTGAAAATTACTCTTCTAAAATTTATGTACGCATATATAGGTATATCTTCCGTCTTTGAACGTCACAACCACGTCAAAGTTAGGGAAAAAGGTTTTCCATCTCTGCTCTGCGATTAAATTCTGCCACAAAGTTCGAATCAAGAAGTAGAAGAAGAAGAAGAAGAAGAAGAAGAAGAGGAAGAAGAAGAAGAAGAAAGTACAGTCTCCATCCTTCGAAAAAGGCGGAAAATAAATAAAAAAACAAAAAAAGGAAGCACTCTCGAAGGACTTTGGGGTTTGCTCGAGAATTTCAAACGCATATCCTCAGGGATACCTCTACCGGAACCGCATTTACATTTCGAAGCAATAGAAGAAAAAAAAAAAAAAACTCCACTTCCAATACTCCCGATTTGATAAAAAAAAAAAAAAAAAAAAAATATGGAAATAAATTTACTAAGAAGTATAACGTCCGACTCCGGCACGCGACAGACAAGATGTGACAGACTTTTCAACCCTGAAGCTATATACGTAACGAAATCCAAAGTGCCAAGAGGATTTACGTCGCCCCTTCGTCTGAATTCGGGACGGGAGGGGCGGGGAGGGGGGCGAATTTCTCAGTCCTCACTTTGGGAAATTGGCTGATAAAATTTTTACTATATGGCTAAAGTGCTCATCTTATTTTATCCTATATACCTTATGTATATATACTATATACATATTTCGAATATTTAATTGATCATATTCACGTTGATTAAATTATGTATATTGTATTTAATAGGTATGTACATATTTAACGAAGCTATTATTTTATAGAGAAATATTATTTACTCCAACGTTGTTTTTTTTTTTTCAATTTTTTTCTGAATATTTATATACATATAACTATGTATATACAGCTATAATATAGTAAATAATATACCCCAGCCATAGCCGAGACGTTGAACATTTCTTTTAGCAATCTATTTCGCAGCTGCAGAGGAAAGCTCGAGAGGTTTAGAGGTGGTGGGTGGACTGGGCTACTGGGCTGGTGGCTGGTGGCTGACTCGCGAGCTTACATCGTCGTGTCGACATAGCTTTACGCTGCAATGTGCCCAATGTGTCAAGTTCATCAGCTAAAAATCGATATTCCAGACCGTGGGGGGGGGGGGGGGGGGGGGGTAGCAAACAAGGACAGACTTCTTAAAGCGAAGGTCCATAGTCGTCATCGTCGTCGTCGTTTTAGTTTTTCTCTTTTTATTTTTTATTCAAATAATAATTGTGACGGATTTTTTTTTTTTTTTTCTTTCTTTTTGTGATTCAACACTGCAGACTTTCGCAACGTTGCAAATTTCTCACGGCAAACGGATATATATATATATACCAGTTGTAATATTTTATTTAACTTTTAAACGACACGAAAACTGGAAGGGAGCTGCAGGTTTTCTAGTTTTTCAAAAAGACGGTCTTGAATTATTATCACTATTATCACTCAGACGTTTCGAGTCTAGACTGAGTATGGTATGTACATGTATATACATATAGTAGAATAAAAACCGTAACAAAGTGAAATTTTAGTGGAATACTAGGTACAGGTGTATATCTATATATACCTATGTACTGAATTATCCACAAAAGCGATGCAAAATTGAATTTCATCCGCGAGAAACCTTTCTTCTTAATTTTTCATCTTTCTGTTATATTCTTTTTTTTTTTTTTTTTTACTTCATTATTTCTATACTCGGTTATTCTTCAATGAAGGTATATATATATATATATATATATATATATATATATATATATATATATATATATATATATATATATATATATATATATATATATATATATATATATATATATATATATATATATATATATATATATATATATATATATATATATATATATATATATATATATATATATATATATATATATATATATATATATATATATTTATAGGTATATCTCACTCTCTCGTCTCGGCAGGAAGTCGACTTACGTCATACAATTTTTCTTTTTTTTTTTACATTTATTCCAATCTTTCCCGCTGACACCCTGCCGACTAAACTGAAAGGAAAGAAAAAGGAGAGCCTAGTACTGGGTGCTCGACGCGGCGGGTATGGGTGCCTTGGAAAGCGGCCTCGGTTCGTTTAACACACGAAATTCTCGGGAGATAACTTCGCGCCCTAGATGTGTAGAGGGACCACAATTCCGCAAGCTCATCTCTCTCGCAAGATGCGCGTCAGCCCCTAGTCTCGACTCGGTTTTCGTGTTTTAATATACATGTATATATACATTTTTATTTTATTTTATTTTTTCTCGTCTTCTGAAAAGGCTCTTCTTTTGTAGAAATTTTACAACGATATCCACGAGCTGCAGAGCAAACCG
Source organism: Macrophya alboannulata (assembly GCA_949628255.1). Taxonomy (NCBI): domain Eukaryota; kingdom Metazoa; phylum Arthropoda; class Insecta; order Hymenoptera; family Tenthredinidae; genus Macrophya; species Macrophya alboannulata. Next base: position 15,645,803 of record OX451212.1, read on the forward strand.
ACGCGGATATATTATGTATACATATTTTTTATTCTATTTTTTTCATTTTAATAAGGAAAGGATGATAGCAGAAAACGGGATTTAAAAAGATATATCGATAACCCTGCAGTGACTAATGATATACTAAATTCTGGACTAAAAGACGCGTGCCTACTTGAATTAACCCGTATAAATGAAGACGAAGATTTTACCTCCAAACCTGTAGTAGCTGCAGGGTACCTTAACTGTGTTACCGAGTCATCAGGTGGGTTAAAACGAGATGAACCAGGACAGCTTTACTCCTCGCTCATCTCACCCCCCTCTCTACCCAACTTTATATTAATTAGCAATTACTCAAAGCTTTTCAATTTACGTCGTGCGAGCTAACGAGATGCAGTAGGCCGTTAATAAAGTGTTGAGTCTGAAGCCTTAATTGAAGAGTATAACGGCTATATATACATATCACTGTATTTTCAATGAACAATCTGTTTTACGTTTATAAGCGATTGTACGGTAAAAATGATTTCAAACAGAAGGAGAAATTTTTGGTTCTTTTACTCCGTTGTTTGTTCGTTTTTTTCTTTGAACGTGATTTCAGGACTCGGATAACTCGATGCTTCCATAAATCTCGGACAGTTTAATTATAAACTTGTTATCAATCAATTATTTAATTAATCAAACCAGGCGTAGATTTCGAAATTCAGAAGTTTACATGTACCCGTGGCAACTATGCCGGCGCGCTCTAACCGAGATTATCCTCTCTATGGACAGAGAGAGAACCAAAAGCTACATCAAGTTTAGTGAAGTTCTACTTGTGGAATAATTGGATAACGAGATAAGACGTATATATATGTGGTATATAATGTATATACTATACGTAGGCAGATAGCCATCGACACAATCGTCTGCTATTTGTAATTTTACAATTTTTTATTCATTTATTTTTTTATCAAAACCAAAAACGAGATTTCCGAAGAAAAAATTTCTCATCCAATTGAAAATCAATTCTTAAAACATTTTCGATTTTTAGTTTGTATACGTGGTAGGGATTTAGGGTAGTTAGGTATATAATACCGTGACTATTATCGTTGCGGAAAACAACTTGACACCCTTTCCAAGTTCTTGGTGGTACAAACTACGTGAAGCAAAAACCGCAAATAACTCAACGAGGTTAAAGACGAAGCGTAAGTTAGGGCGAGGGCGAAGAAGAGCTGGAAGAGGAAAGGCAAGAGAAAGAGGAAGAGGTTACGGGGATCGGTATTGAAGCAACAGGCGTAGGCGATGAGACAAGCGAATAATTGTCTGGTGTAGGAAGCAGAAACGTCGGAGTGTTGTTAGCGTTGGCAGTATCTTGACTTACGAATTACATATATATATATATATATATATATATATATACCTATCCAGTACACGGTTGAAGGAATCGAAAATTACGTCGCTCATTTGTATTTTTTTTTTTTTTTTTCTACCAATTTTTTACATATTTCTTATTCTCATTTTTTTTCATAACCATTACCCACTTTGAACCGGGGGACAGATAACTCGTTGAATTGACGTGCCAATGGTACGTGAATTAATACAAATCAATCGAAATTGATGCGAATTAACACGAATTGAATGAATTATTCTGAATTAAAACGAAAATAGAAGAAAATATTGAAAATCGAACGTAGATATACCACGGTTAGTATAAAATTACTCGTTTGATTTAATTATTGACGATATGACTGTAAAGGTCGAAAAAAGGTAGGCTAGGTGTACAGGTCCAATTCTACTCTCGATTTTACAACGCGAATTAACTTTTACTAGCGTGAATTATTAGGAATTTATTTAGAATTATTGAATTGATTCAAATTAAACGAAATTATTACGAATCGAAATGAATTAATTTAAATTATAATGAATTAATTCGAGTTACAAGAATTAAATTGGATTGTATAGATTAATGTGAATTAATTCGAATTAAAGAATTGATGTGTCGATTCAGGTGTAAGTTATTTGCCCCTCGGTTTAATCATCTCCATACGAATATATGCATTTGCTATTTATCATAGTTTCGTTCTAATTATGCGAATATGCTATTACGCGAGATTATGATGACTCGAAATATTGAATCAACTATATTTCTGTGTAATTCAGTTTGTCTGTAACGGAAAATTCTATAGGCACATCGAAAATTGTGACGTTGGTTACTTACAGTTATTTAGGCGCATCTCCTTCTGTATGTGGTGATAAAAACAGCCTGCAAACGTCTGCGAATGATCTCAAGTGTCGGAACTATCGTTTAATCGCGAAACAATTACGAAAAGATTAAATAAAAAAGCACTTTTTATTATTAAACTTTACAACAACGTAACTACGCGAGTAAACAACCGTGACTAAGGACGCCATCTTGATTTCAACCCGGCGGTACGCTACCTACCGTCGTTGACCCGAACTATATATACCCAGGTCGGTAAGGACGTTCGTTTACCATCATAGAACCACTACCCCGAAGATATTATCGGAATATATGCGAATATAAATATTTATCCCGGAAAACGATCACGGAAAACCGATTTTATTTATTTCCTACTTTTTATTACACTGGAAAACGTCGATATTGGAAACTTTGAATGAATAAAAATTATTCATAGTTCAATAGTTTTCATACGAATATACGTGTTTGATCTTTATCATAATTTTGTTCTAAATACGCGGATACACTATTACGCGAGACTACGATGACTCGAGATACTGTATCGAATATATTTCTATGTAATTTAATTCATCTGTCACGGAAAATTCTATCGGCACATCGAAAATTCTGACATTCGTTATTCACACTTATTTAGGCGCATCTCCTTCTGTATGTAGTGATAAAAACAGCCTGCAAACGTCTGCGAATGATCTCAAGTGTCGGAACTATCGTTTAATCGCGAAACAATTACGAAAAGATTAAATAAAGAAGCACTTTTTATTATTAAACTTTACAACAACGTAACTACGCGAGTAAACAACCGTAACTAAGAACGCCATCTTGATTTCAATCGAGCGGTACGCCATCTGCCGTCGTTGTCCCGAACCCGAGTCGGTAATGAAGATCGTTACCAACATAGAACCACCACCCCGAAGATATTATCGAAATCTATGCGAATATAAATATTTATAATTTAGCAACTAGCAAGATCTAGAGATCCAGAAGAAAAATTTAAAGAAGAATCTCGGCAAGAATCAATGAAAACCAAACGAAAATATTGAAAATCGAACGTAGATATACCACGGTTAGTATAAAATTACTCGTTTGATTTAATTATTGTCTTAATTATTGTCGATATGACTGTAAAGGTCGAAAGAAGGTCGGCTAGGTGTACAGGTCCAATTTTACTCTCGATTTTACATCGCAAATTAACTTTTACCAACGTGAATTATTAGGAATTTATTTAGAATTATCGAATTAATTCAAATTAAACGAAATTATTCCGAATTGAAATGAATTAATTGGATTGTATATAGATTAATGTGAATTAATTCAAACTAAAAAATTTGCTCCTCGCTTTGAACGAAAATAAGAAGAAAAAAAATCTTCATTCTCGAAGATATTTAAATAAATATCTTCGAGAATGAAAAAGTAAGAAAATAAAATTTGATATAATATAATAATAATAATAATAATAATAATAATAATAATGGGAATGATGAAAAAGCCTCAAAGGAAAGAAACTGGGCTCTTAATATGTACCTGTAGTATATATAAGTATATAAGTATGTATGTATGTATCCGAAATGTGAAAGGGCGAAATTAAAAGAAAATTATATACTGTTCCCGTAATGGTATAGTATGTACGAAGGTGTACCTTTGTAGAATAGGAAATACGGGGGGGATATGAAACGTAAAATATTCCATGGGGGTAAAATTTTCAAAAAATAAATAGAAAGAAAAAGACGAGAAGAAAAAAAAAATTCATTCGAATTCCACACGCTGTGTCTATATATAAGTATGTATATATATATATACATATGTATGTATATTCTTTCAGGAATACGAAAACAGCGATATACCGTATAAAACGATACTCAATATTCATAGGCACACACAAGTAAGCGATGTTCTTCTTCTGTACCTATACCCATACCTATACATATATTTATATACCTACATATGTGTGCAAGGATTTTACATTTCACGCAAACTCGAGAGCAGCTATTCGTAAGGTATTTTAATCAGCAATATTTACCTATACATTATACATACATATGTATATAGGTACATATATATACATATTATATTTTATACCTATACGCAAAATTTTACCTTCATAGAAATATTTGCTGTGAACAACTCCCACGCACAATCCCCAAACGTGACCCTACCCCTACTGTGCGATAAGGGTTTAGCACGCATCTGCTGTACAGTAGGGGCTATATATAATTACCCCAGAAGTCAGCAAAACGTTAATTTATAACACGTTAATACGTATATACATATACATGTCATATATACGTACATATATTTAATCAAATTTACCGTGCAATCTAATTTTCGGGTTTAGAGGGTATATATTTATTAGGGTGGTCCTTGAATTTGGTCATATTCGAATTTTGATGCTCACTTGGGCCAAAATATTTCCAAATATTTATGAATAAAAAAATTTATTCAAATCCCCACGTTCCTATTACAGTTCTAAGTGGCAATCCAAAGCCATCGAAAATTATATCGTTGAAAATCTGTTGAATTTTCATGGAACACGTACTACTGTAGGTAGGAAATGTACCGAGTTTCAAATTTTTTTCTAGCGCTACTGCGATGAGAAAATAAAAAAAAATATCGAGTCTTGGTATGAAAAATTTCATTCGAATCGTCGAAGAAGAAGAAGAAGAAGAAGAAGAAAAATTGATAAAAAAAAAATTCAAATCGTTGAAATAAAGTAATTGATTTTTCCGAATGCCATTGGTGATTAATCTTGCCCCGAGGCTCGACGCGTCTTATGGCTTTGAAAATCTGGTGATTAATGGACGCGCCCACGGGGTGATTTTCTTTATAAAATTTTTTTTTTTTTTTGGTCTTTTTTTTTTTTCCTGTTCTTTGTATTGTCGAGGGATTCCCATATAGCTATATATGTAAAAGAATGGCGTACATAAAAACCAGAGATACGAGCCAACATTTGATTAAATCTAAAATACATATACAACGAATGACGAGTAGGTACGTAACGCTTTTGGGTTTGATAGTTTTTTTTATATTTATTTATTTTTACGAGAAATCAAACCGAATGAAAATTTCAAAAAAAAAGTATCTATCTATAGTGCATATATATATATTCGTAAAATGCAATATTTCAACGTGTATAAAGTAACGGAAAAATTGAATCGAAAAAAAAAAAAAAAAAATTCTGAAATGAGAAAAAAACAACAAAAAAAAAAACGAAAAAAAAACTCATTCCTACACATGTTGTATAACGAGCTGAAAATTAGCCAGTCTCTTTGTGTGTGCGGAGTTTATTCTCATATCGTCGTATACGTAGTACATGTAGGTATACGACTTCACGTTTCGTCGCAGAGTATAAGGTATAAGGTATATAAAATAAAAATAATTGACTCATCACTTGAAGGACTGTCAAGTATACATATACTAACAAAGTGGATCAATCAAAATAAAAAAATAAAATAAAAATTAGCTTTTGCTTCGTTCCCCATCGGCGTAGCATGGTTTTTAAAGAGATGACAACCCCGAGTTGACCATGATAATCGGTGAATGTATTATACGTATAAAGAAACGAGAGGAATTCGGGAAAGGAAAATACTTTTCAAACCCCCTCCCTCCCCCCTCGACCCCGCGTCGAATTCTTTCAAATATAGAACAAGAAGAAAAATTTGTTTTGCGAAAAAATTTTTTTCCTGTTCTCAGCTACGTGAAACCACGAAAGTTTATATATATATTATATGTGCGTGTGTGTGTGTGTCAAAACAAGTTGGAAAACTACCCTTGGAAATTTGCTTCAAGGCAATATTGGTCTCTTCGATCGGGGGTGGGCGGGGGGGTCCGAAGGGGGTGAGTAAGTAAAGTAACTCATGCGTGCCACGAGCTGAGCTTAGTTTTGAATCGAATTTTTCTCCTCCACGGACAACGACGGAGCGCTTTACCGCACACAATTTTGCGTCGCGACGCTCAGTCTGCCGGCGTCGTTCGAACACGTAGTGTCTCTGTCTATCCGTTTGTTAAGTCAGTCGTCATAATTATATATACGTTACATCCTTCTGTTGTTTCTACTACATATTATACAATGGTACACTATTATAATTTACGTATATAGCGTAAACCATCCGATTCGTGAAAAAAAAACCAAAGAAAAAGAAAATTATAATGACGACTATAATAAGGACTTGTGTGGTTTTTTTTAAACAAATTTTATACTTGTATCAAATAATATAATAGTGCGGTTTGCAGTTATTTTGAAATATCGAAAGACATATTTTTATTATACTCATCTACCGAAGAAGAGAATAAAAATCTATATTGAAAATCGAAAGTTAATCCACCATTTTTCTTCTGTTTCTTTTTTTTTGCTTTTACATATCGAATATAAAATCGATAAAATTCTGATTAATAATTAAAATCCTCTCGTTGCCGTGGGGGGAGGAGTGGGGTGGGAGGTCGGCGTTGGGAAAGAGGGGTATTCGTTAAGAAAGAACTCAAAGGTCGATTGGAGTGGTACAATGAATTGCAAAACGAAGTACGTAAAAGAAACTCGCGAGATGTTTGATAACTTTTTTTTGTTTTTTGTTAATGAATCGTTTTCGTTTATATATATTTTTTTTTTTTTTAATTGAATTATTAAACGATGGCTAATGGGTCGAGGAAAGAACCTCTGATCCTCTTCGTCGGGATCAGTTAAAAAGAAGAAAAAAGTTTTTTCTTTTCAATTTTTCATGATATTATATATAGATAGACGTTACAACTGAATCAAAGAACAGAATCAAAAAAAAAAAAAACAATGTGCAAATATATTTATTATTATATACATTCGTTATGTACGGACTAACCGCGTTGCTCCAATTTTCTATAACTATACACGTTTAGGTATAGTTGCCGCGCGGGGCCACTTCTAACTAATCTTCAAGCCAGTGGCGTGGGTAAGTTTAAGTAAGTAGGTGTGTTATATCAAAAGTGAACTTGACTATTTATCTTGGCAAGCTCTTATTCAATTTTATTAATATATCAACCCACGAAGATATTTTCGCAATATGTACATGAATTAGACGAATTGAATGTTCGTAAAAAATTGTATTTGAAAAGATTGAAGAAAAAATCAAGAGAAAAGACAAAAAAACAAAGAACTTTCGAAGGGGAATGGAAGCGAGTAAACGTCCAGAATTGGACAGTAACCGTGTGATCGATCAAGTCGATATAGAAAGCTTGAACAATTTCGGTTTTGAATTGGTTAAAATAGCCACGATACCAGAAACGATAGTAACAACTCCGATAACGGCTACACTCCCGGAAGTGGAAATAAGCGTATCGACGAATACGACAATTCACTTAAACGTACCGTTCACGGTATTAAAGGGTGTGATTATGGTGACGATAATAACGACCGCGGTTTTAGGAAACGCTTTGGTAATAGCGAGCGTGAGAAGACACAGAAAACTCCGAGTGCCCACGAACTGTTACGTAGTCAGCCTTGCAGCGGCGGATTTGCTAGTTGCAATATGCGCAATGACGTTTAATGCATCGGTAGAATTGTCCGGGAAGTGGATATTCGGTAGATTTATGTGCGACGTATGGAACTCCTTGGACGTATACTTCTCATCGGCTTCTATACTCCACCTTTGCTGCATAAGCGTTGATAGATATTACGCCATAGTTCGACCACTCGAATATCCGATCATAATGAGGTCTGGTACCGTTGCGATAATGCTCGGAAGTGCCTGGATCTTACCAGCTTCGATAAGCTTCATGCCAATTTTCTTCGGATGGTATACCACACAGGATCATCTGGACTTTCTCACGAACAATCCGGAGGTACGATTATCGATTGATTAAATGACCCCAGGTCTCCTCAAAGAGCGAGAGGAAAGGTTAGAGGAATTGTTTTCCGCCCGGATATTCATATACGCAAGGGATAGATACTCGGAAGTAAAAATTTTTTCAATCAAAATTCCTTTACTTTCATAAATAAAATAAAATTAGACGCGATTCGTCGTTTTTTATCAATATTTCGTATCCCACCGCTGTCACAATGCGGAGACGGGAATAGCGATGAAATAACCATGAAATAATCAAAGGTCAAATTTGCATTTGAGATTAAATCTGTCATGATTATTTTATTTTATACCCGCGGGTCGCACAATCAAGCCTTGGAAACCATTGCGTGTTACGTAAATTCGTTTTTTTCTTTTTTTCCTTATTTTATTTACTTCTTTTTTTACTTTCCTCTTCGTATTTAGGGGCGGTTAGGGTTTAGTAACCAGGATTTCCTCATGCTAATTTTTTCTTTATCCTTGAAAGAATAGAAAAAAAACAAAAGAAAAAAAAAAACGTTTGAAAATCAGGTATGCAGATTCGTGGTGAACCGAGCTTACGCGGTGATCAGTTCTTCAGTGTCATTCTGGGTTCCTGGTCTAGTGATGATAGTAATGTATTGCAAGATATACAAGGAAGCTATAAGGCAAAGAGAGGCGTTGAGCAGAGCATCGAGTAACACAGTCCTGAACAGTGTCCATCTTCATAGAGTATCCGGCTCTCGACATCACTCGAAAGCATCGCATCAGCTTTTACTCCATCCCAGTGACGCCTGTGACTCAAGACGTCCTTCCTTCCGGAGTGCGACGGAGCTTAATGCTGATAACGGTAAGTTGAGCAATCGTCTCGGAAAACGTATGGGAGTAAAGTAAAAGATTTGAACGAAAAAAAAAAAAAATAATTTCTTCGAGAAGCTGAATAGAGTAATAAGAAGAAAAATCCGCAATTCTGCAGTGGCGAACATTGGAACGATCCTATTAACGAGGTTTTCTGTGCTCAGCAGTTTCACCGATTACCGCAGCAACACTTTGTAGAGCGAGGCTTATGAGTTATAACTTTCGGTTCCATATCGCACTAATGCGAATTCTGGCATCAGTTCCACCGTACCGAACAGACTGTGAAAAAAGTCCACGTTTCAGTTGTCGTTATACACTTTGAGGAGGATCGCTGCAGTTGCCAAGAAATTTGCGGTTTTGACAATTTTCATTCCAGATGCCAACTGCGCTATGCTATGCTACAGTTTATATATTTCTTGTTTTAAAACCGGATGATAATTTTCCTTTCTCATTCGTAATATACACATTTCTTCAGTGTATGTGTTCACATATTTATATATACGTATGTATGTGTTTCAAATTGAGAACGGGGGGAACAGGATCCATTTCGCAACTAATGGTCATACGTTATTTAGCACTGGCAGGTCGACGTGAATTAATTTAAAATTTAATACCGAATGTTCGAAGAAGAGGTCAAAGCGCGTTGGTTTGTAAAACGAAGGAAAAAGAAAATTAACGGGCCTGCAGACTCTTAAAATTTACGTGATTTTTCGTAGAATGTAGTGTAAAAATTTTAACAAGATCGGAAGGTGGCCTATTCTTCGAAAAGCAGCTTATCAAACCTGATCCGGGGTTTGAAAAATATTGAAAAAATTATTTCCAAATAGTCCAAACATTCAAATAACAAAAAATTTTGTAGTATTAATTTTTTCGATAGGATTGACAGATTTCAACATACATTTATACGTTCGAAAACTTATTGGCAACGAAATTTCCCATATTTCAATATTCTGCCCTGTCAAAACGATGAGACTAATCGCCAAATGGAATGGTATGACTAGTTACATATTACATATTTAAAAAATGAGCGACATTGAAATTGTCAAAGTCTGTAGGCACGTCGAGCTGAGTGGAATACCTTATATATAGGTATAAATTTCCGGGTTACTAATTCAGGATTTATATGTCCCAATCCTAATGACTGCAAAGTGGGCTTCTTTGTGAGACTGTCCTTTTAGGTTTGAGTTAGGGTGACGGGCCTTTTATATCTCCAGGGTCTAAAACGATCCTCGTAAAATAAAACTGGATCAATATTTTTGAACAAAAATTTCACCAACTTTTATATATAATATTTTCCGTTACGCAATTATTTAAGAGATATTTTATCATGGTTTTCGAGGTGATTGCAGGAAATTATATTGTACAATAAAAAAAAATTGAAAAAAATAAAACAAACAAAAAAACGTCACCTCGAATTAATCAGCCATTTGCATTGCAAGTTTTTCAATCAATCTTTATACCGCGGTGTTTAACGATGCGACAAATTGACCGACCGATAATTGTTACTCTTCAATAAGATTCACCTTCGCTAATTGGTTCGAATGGTCAGCATTTGAATAATGAATTGGATGAACGAGCGAACGGAGGGGGAAAATTTAATTAATCGATACCGTATCATTACTTGAACGAACGATTGAAAAGCTTTCACAAATTGATTTGAAAAAGAAACAAAAATATAACAACAACAAAAATGGAAAATAAAAAAACCAATCGAATAATGCGCAACAATTAATTTCTTTTTACTGTAAACAGTGAATATCTATACAGGATTTTTAAAAGCCCCTGCGGCGATGATAAATCCTAAAAATCGTACTAAAAATCGAGAAATCACATCAAGTAGAAAAATATATGCAAGATACGTCAGAAAATTGTGAAAATAAGAATCGGGATATTTATTTTCCGTTCGAAAAGTTAAGGAATGATCGCGATAGGGTAAGAAAAAGAAAAGGCAAAGAAAATGAATAAATAATCATAAGAAACAAGAAAGGAAAACGAATCCGAAATAAAAAAAAATAGCTGATCTTTCATTTTCAACACTCGACTGCTTTTGATTTGAAAATTTTTATTGTATTCAGTTTTACTCCCTTTTTTTTCGGTTTCGTTTTCTTTCTACATTTCTACCGAAGAAACGAATAAGCCGAAATAAAGTCAAGATTTAGAGAAGATTCGTGACCTTTTGCTGTTATAGAGCGAGCGCGTCTATACATTATATTCCCTGGAAATATTTTCGGGCAAGGATATTGCTGTATCCGCACGATCCTTGTCAGCTGTATAAGCGATGGGTATAAAACGACTCGTTTTTTTTTTTTTTACTCTGTTTTACCTTCTTTTTTTTTTTTTTTTTGCTCCGCGAATTCAGGGTTAATTTATTTGATTTCTTCGCCCACCTCAACGGTTCGTCATTCCCCTATAATTGTCGAGCAGAAAAAAAAAAAAAATATACAGGGAGGAATATAGTTCCCTCGGGAAATACACACGCGTTTCCATATTCGCGCGATTTTTTGTGTTTTTTTTTTTTTTATCGCAAAACAAATGTCAATGCTGAATCGCGTGTACCCGTGTAACTCACTCTCCTGAATCAAATCGGGTGAAACGTAAAAATATATCTAAAAACGGTGTCAAATTTTTGGGGAGTAATTAATAAGATTAATAAATCAGTAAGTAATACAAAAAAGGATTTGGTCGAAATCAAAACAAAAAAACAAAAAAAGACTCAGTCGATTTTGCCCTGAACCACCCTCGGGCTACCCGTCTACCATAACATATTTCTCAATTATAATTTTATCCGCGAACTTTTCAAGGAGGAAGGAGAAGAGGATATACGTGTTCTAAGCAACGGTAATTCCCACAGCTACGTAATATCGCGGTTGTATCATCGGATGAGGGTAGTAATTAATTATAATGTAGATTATACACCGGTTTCTAATCATGTTTAATTACGTGTTTATTATATACCGTGGCGTTGAAGGGAGTTGAATCCGGGTCCCATGTTATACAACATAAGTATAATATCATTCCTCAGAGCTGGCAGATCATAATTGAAATAAATAAATTTCTCTCGATGAAATTTTTAAAGTATTGCAAAAACGTTTACCTATATATGAGGTATTCCATGCCAAGTGAACCAATCGTTGACCCTCACCTCTTCAAAAACTGACTTAGATTTTTCTGGTGATGAAGGAGTATAAAAAAATATTTCCTGAATTTTTTCAGAATTTTCGGATGACAGCCGATGGTCTATATGATTTTTTTCTCTTTTCTTGGTTTTTTATGCATAACTCCCGTTCTTTTTCATCGATTTCCATGAATGAAAAACGAAAATTTTCGTTTTTCGGTCGACTTTCAGAATAAATTTTTTTCATAATTTTATTCTCGCTTTCTGATGCCTGAGACGTGAAAAGTTCGGAAAAATAACAAAAAAATTGAGTTTTGACCACTTATGACGGTCTCGATTTTTTTGAAAAAAATTACCAAGATTCCTACTCTTAAAACGATTTTTTTGAGCTCTGCCAAATCATGGGCAGAGCACTGGATCCAATTTATTTTGTGGTTTTTCTGTAAAATTTTTCTCATTCTCTATCGATGTTGACATTGAATGTTCGAAAAAGTTATCAAAACATCAAATAATCGTAATTTTTGCTCAAAATGGCACTAAATTAACATCAAAGATTCATCGCGTTCGTTGTGGATCATTTTTATCCTTTTATTCAATCATTATTCTTATGAAAAATGATCCACAACGAACGCGATGAATCTTTGATGTTAATTTAGTGCCATTTTGAGCAAAAATTACGATTATTTGATGTTTTGATAACTTTTTCGAACATTCAATGTCAACATCGATAGAGAATGAGAAAAATTTTACAGAAAAACCACGAAATAAATTGGATCCAGTGCTCTGCCCATGATTTGGCACAGCTCAAAAAAATCGTTTTAAGAGTAGGAATCTTGGTAATTTTTTTCAAAAAAATCGAGACCGTCATAAGTGGTCAAAACTCAATTTTTTTGTTATTTTTCCGAACTTTCCACGTCTCAGGCATCAGAAAGCGAGAATAAAATTATGAAAAAAATTTATTCTGAAAGTCGACCGAAAAACGAAAATTTTCGTTTTTCATTCATGGAAATCGATGAAAAAGAACGGGAGTTATGCATCAAAAACCAAAAAAAGAGAAAAAAATCATATAGACCATCGGCTGTCATCCGAAAATTCTGAAAAAATTCAGGAAATATTTTTTTATACTCCTTCATCACCAGAAAAATCTAAGTCAGTTTTTGAAGAGGTGAGGGTCAACGATTGGTTCACTTGGCATGGAATACCTCATATGCAGTATTTCAATTGGCAAAATTAATCCCTCATTTGCGGGAGGATTTAAGGTTGAGATAGAAAGTTGAAATTTTTGAGGGATTCTTTTCTTTTTTCGTATTATTTGGAGACGATTTGAGGAACGGGCGCAAAAAAAAATCGTCCAAAACCCTGAATAAGGACCACCCTATTATATACCATATAATATAACAACAATAAATTTGTGGAAGGAGGGAACATATGCTGCACTCTCCGTGCACGATCGAGATATTTGAAGAGCTTAGCCGAGTTAACCGGCTTCTCTTTAATATAGGACAAGTTCTTGACATAAAACTGGTGAACAGGTAGTCATTGTGGCATTGATTCGTGCCACTTTTGACTTTACCCTAGAATCAGTAATACATATAATATGTATAGGTATTAGGGTGCTCCAAAAAAAAAAAAAAAAAATTTTTCCTATCATCTCAAAAGTTTCTAGTAGGTATAAAAAAAATCCTCCCACAAGGACAGCTCGATATTTTCATTCTACTTGACGCTCAACGGTTTTCCCTTTTCCCATATAAATAACACGTAAAAAAATTTTTTTTTTTTGTATTTTTCAAATAAAACTACTAAAAAAAATTTTTTTTACAATTTTGATGGACATACTCTAGTAGGAAATTCAATTCTCTACAAAAAAGCTCTGATATGATTTTCTCGTAAACCTCACGGGTTAAACGTTATCAGACTTTAACTACTCGCAACTAAGGGGTATAAAAAAAAATTTTTAACCCGTGGGTATAAAAAAAAACGTTTAACCCGTTAGGTTTACGAGAAAATCATATCAGAGCTTTTTTGTAGAGAATTAAATTTTCTACAAGAGTATGTCCATCAAAATTGTAAAAAAAAATTTTTTAGTAGTTTTATTTGACAAATACAAAAAAAAAAAAAAATTTTTTACGTGTTATTTATATGGAAAAACGGAAAACCGTTGAGCGTCAAGTAGAATCAAAATATCGAGCTGTCCTTGTGGGAGGATTTTTTTTATACCTACTAGAAACTTTTGAGATGATAGGACTTGGAAAAAAAAATGTTTACTTTGGAGCACCCTAATAGGTATAAATAAACATGCAGCTTTAGTATAGGTACAAATTTAGGTGAATTTATTTGCGAAATATTTGTGTTTCGGAGTAGGGAAGAAAAAAAAAACCAACCTAAAAATGAGATGGAACCAAAAAGGATTTCAAGAATCGAGAATTCTCGATGTAAGAGAGAAGAAAGAATTTAGAGTCACATTGTCGCTCAAGAATCGTAAGGGACGAAATTGGCGTTAGGCACTTCGAAAGTCTGCAGAACTCGTTGAAATTCGAAAAATAAAATGTAGCCTCTTTGGCTGGTCCTACCCCGACCCCCGGTAACGGGAAATTCAATTTCCTCTTTTCTAACCCTCATTCCGTAGCAGACCTCGTTTGATGATCGTCTTTAACGAATATCTATGGGCTTAAACTCGTCGATTTTATTTTTCATTAGACCTACGCTACTTAAATCACGCATTCACGAGAAATTCCTTCCCTCAGTTTACTTGCATTGATCAAAAATTACGAACATACACTGAGCGGGCATATATTACACACCTAGCGAAGTCAAAAAAAGGTAATTTTTGGGATTGTTTCTTTGGGAAACTGTCGAAGTTAAAAACATACATTTTAAAGAACTTTCACAATTTTTTTTTTCCATTAAAAAAATTCGTTGAGTGGCGGAGATATGGCGAATTTTAAAGAGGCAATCTTTGCAATAAACGAAGTGAAATAAACAAACCAAAATCTAGACGGTTCTAAGTTTGGAGAAGCCGAGTCGATTGAGACAAAATTCATCAAAATCCGATCATTCGTTTTCGAGATATCGTCGGAAAACAAAATTAATCAATCCATCCATCCATGGATACATACACACACCCAGAGTCCATCTGAAAACGGTTGGAGG
Organism: Macrophya alboannulata; assembly: GCA_949628255.1. Classification (NCBI taxonomy): domain Eukaryota; kingdom Metazoa; phylum Arthropoda; class Insecta; order Hymenoptera; family Tenthredinidae; genus Macrophya; species Macrophya alboannulata. The sequence continues at coordinate 15,660,885 of OX451212.1, forward strand.
TGATTGTCTCGGCCTTGAAACGTGGAGATCTAGTGAAAACTCAGCTTTTTATTTTCCGGTTGATTGTAATAACTTCCCTTTCGCTAAAAACGGTGGGTTAAAAATATATTAATAAAGGCACTTAAATCCCCGGGATGTGGGGATTATGGGGTCAACTGGCTTCCGTCATCCTCGATGAACAGGAATATAGTACAGCTGGCAATCGTAATAGAAAGTTGGTAGAATCTCTGCAGCGGGAGTACTACCTCGTTCTGAATATGAGGAAATGTTGATCCCTCGGGATAGTAGTAGACGTTATATAAACGGCTTACAAAGCCAATAGCAGCGCTACGCGGAGTTCCAGTTCTCCAGAATCCAACTAGCTGATAGAACCCTGGGATACCTACAGACTTTTTGGAAAACAAAAAAGTTTACTTTTTCTAACGCTTGTTATCTACAACGGAAAGATATCTACCAACAATAAATTCTTCCCCCTTTACCTCGCAATTTATACAGAAAAGAAGAAAGAATATATGGAAGAGAGTCAGAGGTTGAAAAGTTCCGGATTTCGGATTCCTGGATGCCATTTTTTCATTATTTTAATAATCGCCGCGTTCTTATCGATAATTTTAGTACTTCTTCTGTTTTTTTTTTTTTTTTTACGGTTTTTTGCGATTTTTTTTTTCTTTCGGTTTACTACTTTCTAATTCTACTACCAAAACACAAGGGAAAATGAATAACCCATTCCGTGTTGAATAAATCTCCGAGAATACAAGAGCTTTCAGAGCGACATGACCGAGTCTCTCTAGTCCCGGGGGTTGCAGCGCTCCTTCTCCTTCTCCTACTCTTCCCGTGTTCCCGGTTCCCAGTTCCCAGTTCCCAGTTCCCGTAGTCTCGTTTCGAGATATCGAACGACTTCTCCCGGGTTTCCCGCTGGAGCTGCCTGGCTGCAGCCCGCGTTCAGTGACCTGGTAGCCTGCCTGCCCTACCGCAACTCGAAAGCCGGGGGTATAAGTCCTGATATAATATTTTCACGAATTTTTAAATGCGTATAAAATGGGGAAATAGTACGGGATAAGCGATTCCCGAATTCCGTTAATTATTATCAATTTTACTTAATTTTTGTTTATTCGTACTTCTACCCCGTGGGATTTTTTTTTCTTCTATTTTTCGGCGTAGGACGAATCCGAACTTTTCATTCGCGAGATGAAGTTGATTAATTCATGATTACAAAATGTGAAAAAAAAAAAAAATTATAAGAAAGATCAAATTAATACATTCGATAGTATAGCTTGGCTCCTTTTCACCCCTCGCACCGAACGTGGTGGGTTGAAAAAGAGTAAGAGAAAGAGAAGGAGGGATTTGATCATCAGTCGACGGGAACGGAACGGAGGTCTGTGTTTTATTACAGTTTATGGCTCAGAGCAAATGGATGAAACTTGTTCATTTCACGTTTCATCATACTCTTCACACTGGATTAGGTTATATTTTTCCCTCAGGACCCGATATGTCGCCTATACACAAAATTCAATTCGTCAGAATTAATCTACTATATCGTTCATTTTTTTCACAAATCGATACATCGAAACAAAAAATTAATACGTACACTTTACTTTTTTTCTATTTTTTTTTTTCTTTTTTCGCTTACCCTTTGATTATTTATTATTAACGAAAATCACGTTCTTGAATTCTGAGTTATATATGTTTCGCGCTATAATTTGATAAAGAAAAGCGGCCTTCATTTTTTTTTCTTCTTTATTCTTTTCATATATATATCGTCTGTTCGCCGTGACGTGAATTGAGAAAAATTTCAACTTTTGACGTTTTCTATCCATCCTGAGAACGACCCCAAGTCTCGAATCATCTCATCCCTTTGTGTCCGATCTAGGCTATGGAAGGTGACTTGGGGTGACTGTCTTTGACGTTAACAGATGATGGGCCAAGATATACTATATTGTATACATATGTATAAGTTCGAAAACAAAATTTCTTACGTTCTTGAACAGATGATATAGAACGACGATGATGATGATATATGTAAAAAAGAAACTCAATAAATTCCGAAATTTTTGTCCTTCAACATACCTACTTACTTAATTTATCAAAAAAAAAAAAGAAAAAGGAACTAAGAGATTCATGTGTCGATAATCATGAAATAAAATTGATCGGTCTATAAAAAAAACGAATCTATAGTAAAAATCAATTACATCTGATTAGTACACGTATGATGAACGAGAGTATAGGTAATTGATATTACTGATTACAACGTAGTACCAGAATTAATTGAACAGTCTATAGATTCATCGAGCTGTGATTGTCGTATGGCAATATTGATCGAGTCGAACAATTATTATATCGTCTGTTAACAAAGAATCTGTATCCAATTTCTTACGATTTCTCGATTGATTTTTATTAAGGTTATCAGATACGTACCCATTTACCTATAGGTAAATAATAATTGATCAAAGATCCAAATGGACGGGTTTTTATACTTCGTGCTTTCAAAAGCAGTATGAATATTATATATAGGTAGTATACCTGCTACAGAGCGCTATTTTATATTGGAAAACCTCTACTGGCGGATGAAACTTTCCTTTGGATATATATTATATATATACCTATATATATATATATATATATTTTTGTCTTTTACATTTTATTTTTTGTACTTTATTAAACCAGCTACAAGCTATATGTATAGACTTCGATATCGACGAGACTTCAACTTCTTTTGACAAAATTGAACATGTTGTTTTGTATTTTTTAATTTTTTTTTTGGTTTCTTTTTAAGATCGTTGAGTTACGTCACGATAAGAGAGGGTATAGACATGAAAGAGGGGAATGAATAAAAATAATTTTCGAACACAGGTAGATATATAGGTTCATATAGCAATAACTAGATCACGTGATTGAACTGCTCGAGATATGATCTGATTACTCGACAGTAATCAGAGAGAGAGAGAGAGAGAGAGAGAGAAGGAAAACGAAAAAAAAAAAAGAGACAGACAGAATTTTACACTTGCGACTTCACTTTCACAGGTGAACAATACGTATATAATATATATATATATATATATATAACTATATGTATAAAATGGCTAGGACCGTCGACATTTAGAAAAGGTCACGAATCCTTGAAATTGGGTCACGAGAAATATACACCCGTATACCTACTATACATATATACATCTCCATCTAGGTGTATGTACGTACACGGTATATAGGTATGATATACCACATACATATATACAGACGTTGTAGTAACAGGGTGTTGGAAGTTTTCATCCGAAAATAATTCCGCGGGTCCAGAAAATGATTGAATAAAAAAACGACGAAAATTTTGTTTCAAAAATTTGGAAAAAACGAAAGAAAAAAAAAAAAAGAAAACAGAGGAAGGACGATATAAAATACACTGATAAGTAAACTCAACGTATATAACTGTTCTCTATATATATATATACTTTGTGTACAGGGTATATACCTGTAGATACATATATATAATATCCTTCACACTATTATATGATATCGATTTTCTGCAGCGATGTAAAATTAGAAGAGGATTAATATTGAACCATTGTAAGTACGTATATTGTGTATATATATACGTGTATGCACACTATGTACGTACATTCGTACCGTGTATGTATACGTATATCATAGAGTGTACCACGGTAGCTGTTTGAACTTAAATTTTGTTACGTCAGTTATACCCTGCAGGCTGGCCTATCTATGTCTATATAGAAATCTAGTACCAGTACTGCCACTCAAGTTCTTAATTATGCAAGTGGAGGAGGAGGCCGAGATTTGAAAATCGTTAGAGCTTAAGCTGACTCTCTACTTCTTATCTTTTTTATGAGATCAATTAGCTATATATTGTAGTACAGTGGTAATCGTTATTAAATGTATATAACGTGGGCTAAATTGTTAAGCGATTTTTTACCACAAAAATTTTTTTTTTTTTTTTTTCTTCTATACTTTATTAGGATTATTTTTCTCCCTCAGAGATGGGTCGCAGGTAGGTTGAAGTTTCGAATTTTGAAAGTTCATTTGAGACGATTTCGAATTCTTCGGACAAACGTTCAAATACGGGATATTAGAAAATTCTGAAAGATCGTATAACGCCGAAGGTCCAATAATCCAAAAATCTAATCGAGGGACACGGCGCTTGCTGTGCGTGAATTTCACGTTCCGGAGTTTTTAACTTTCGGGTCTTTCTTTAACTTTCGACATTTTTCGGATCTCTACGGTGTTGCTTTTCGATTTGAAGTTTTTTAAATCGATCATGAAGACTTCCGGGAGATATAACCGTTCCAAAAACTGTGAGTATCGATATATTTGGGATAAAGACTTGTAATAAAAACAGGAGAGAAAACGAGGAGCTAAAAAAAAAAAATGTAGAAAGAAAATTCAAAAAGCATTTCAACTGCGAATTACTTCGTCTTTTTTAATCACGTGCTACCTATATAATATACTTCCTCCCTTTGATTCATGACTCCTGTTTTCTTCGGGGTAGGTAGATATTATATTACCCTGCAGTTGAAAAAGAAGAGAGAAAGAAAAAGTTTGAAGCAAAAGTAAAAAAAAAAAAAGAAAACAACAATTTCCCTCGGTACGTGCGTATGAGTATTCGTTTTAAGCATATCATAAGCTATACATATAAGGCACGAGAGATCGAACCGACGAAACGTTACCCTAATACATACTCTCGAATCTATTTTGGCAAATACCTATTTCTAGAATTGTTTAGATACGATAGATATATACGTATAACTGAGAAGGTTAACGGTAGTTGAAGGGTGGTTGCGTGTCTCGATGCAGTAAAACGCAGATTTAGGTTGGCTACCCTTCATTCCGTATACCTATGACCCCGCGGGTTATAGGTACTACAACGTAAGAAATCGATGATAGTACGATTCTCCTTTTAAGCTCATCTATCAAGATACACGAGACACGTTTAAGGAATCGATCGATTGCATATTATACCCATATCTGTACATCAAATTCTATGTACCCCGAAAACTACGATTATAAAAATAAATAATATATAGCTAAATGTCAATATTATTATAATTCCTTTAAAAATTTTCTTGTTCTCATTTCTATTATTACAGGAACCACGATACGACAGCAAACCAAAAGCTGGAGAGCGGAGCACAAGGCTGCCAGAACGTTGGGGATCATCATGGGCGCTTTTCTGCTCTGTTGGCTTCCCTTTTTTCTTTGGTAAGTAGATGGGGGAAAAAAAAAAAAAAAAATTTCTAAACATATCTAAATACTTTCAGCAAATTTGAATTCGGTATCACGAAAAAAAAAAAGGTGAATTTTTATTTTTTTGGATCTTTGTATATGAATTTATCAAACAAAAAAAAAACAAAAAAAGATGGAAAGAGAAAAACGGTCACTGCAGGAATTGTATATATATACATATGTACTTGTACATAGATACCTATGTATACCCATGTAACGTAGGTATGTAAACGTTGAAATTTTCCAGCTTAAAACGTTGATTAAATCCAGTAAATTCTGCTCCTACGAATCGTATATATGTAGTATATACCTATATACACACCTTGACTAAACTAATGAAACGTATATATGTATACGTACATACGATCGCTACAGTATTGCTCTAACAATGTTTGTTATCGGTATGGGGTACGTAGGTATGTACATACATACGTACATATGTATGCACGTTGATAGATGGATAAATTGATAGATACTCGTTGCCAGTTCACTCCGGATGATTCCCGGTGTATAGTAAAAAATATTAATTTATTCCCTCTCCTTGAAGACCCTTATATATGTATATTGACCTCGAATTATAATAATGATGCTCGTAATATCTGATTTATATCGCTTTACCTATAATTTATAAATATACACGTTTGAAAATGATCGGATAGACGAATATGCGACAAGATTGTAAGTAGGTATATAAAAAACCGTTACCGAAAAACGGACCCGCGCCATAATTTGCAAAATCGATCTTTTATATAAAAAATTTTTATATAAAAAAGAAAAGAAAAAAGAAGGGGAAAAAAACGCGTTTTTTCAAGTAATTATATGTAGATGTTTCAATTAATTGTTCAGGATTAGATAAATGAATGAATAAATAAATGAAGTCAGCCATATGTAGTGTTTTTGTGGTAACAAAAAAAAAGAAACGATATTTTTCTAATATATCTTTGCATTGTAATCTACATACATTATGTATCTGGTATATGTATTTGAAATTCGAGATGATCGAACTTTTTCTATCTGCGGAATAATTGTCAAACTTATAACTAATTCGACGCCGTAAATTTGAAACGAATCGGGTTGGTCTGCGCGGGTTAGACTGCGTCGAAAAATAAAAAAAAAAAAACAAAAACAAAATCAAAAAGAGGAAAAAAAAAAAAAAAAAGTCAAAAACCAAAACCAATTTCGCGCACTATTATCGCGAATATACTGCATTCCACACCCGTATACGCCAAAGCTTTCAGTGATATATCAACTAGGTGATATATAGGTACAACATATACCTATGTATACACAGGCGCATACCGATCAACGCGACTGTCATTATTAATGTACATTTTGGGAATTCTGCACTGCAGTGCAAATATGTGTAAATAGGTATATGTATATATATTGAATACATATATGTATACGTACATTATATCGCCTAGTTAATTTCTATATTCCCCTGAGGATTGTACCGAGTGAAATTGGCAACCTATATACTTAAATACGTTCGTGAGTGCAATCCTGGCACATACATACATAGATATAAAAATAAATAAATAAATAACTGCAAATGTACATTTTGCAGTAAATATTTCTGCTTACACAGTGTTTCAATATTTATATACGTGTATACACACATACCCATATGTATACTTTATACAGGGTGAGTTTTTTTGAAGTTTTACAAACGAATATCGCTCGAGACCGGTTCGAGGTATTTGAAAAAAAATGATATACGAAAAATTGATGGCACGAACAGAGGGGGACTTTATCTGGGCCATGTGAAATTTCAATGGATGTGATTTTTTTTTTTTTTTTTATGTAAACCTGTATTTTTTTTTCATTGCGTAATTTTGTTCTAGTTGAAAAATCGAACGACTTATATAGGTACGTATGAAACATTTTTTTTTTTTTTTTTTTTTTTTTTTTTGTGAGACACCAATTCGAAAAAAAAATTGACAGGAGAAAAAAAGTGCGTAATTTTATGCCAAGAATTACTATATATCGGAAAATAATCTCTGAATTAATTTTTCAATTTTTTCAGAATTAAATTTTGGATAACGGCCGTTTTTCTCCGATTGACGCGATTTTTCACAAAACTAATTCCGTTTCACTTGCAGAAATATATGAGAAGAAAGAAATAAATGATACAAATATCGATGGGCTCTGTGGTCGGCGCGATTTTTCTTTTTTTATTTCTTTTTTTTTTTTTTTTTCATTTTTTTTGTACCCTCGAAAATTGGGTCTGCAGGACTGTTCGAAAAAAAAAATCTAAATAAATTCGTTTCATCGCAGTCGATGAAATGACCGAATTTTCTCATATATCTTATAATTTCCGGTACGAGGCACAGTTTTCAGAACGTATCTCCGTTTGAAAGAAAGAAAAAAAAAAAAAAAAAACTGCTAAATGCATGTTACTCAGCGCACGAATCACTATATGGGCCGTAATATTGGGCGCAAAAGTATTTTATTTTTACCCCGATCTGTAGAAAATTTTTAAGGTTCAGTTATTTTTTTTTTGAGTATAGCTGAAGCAGTCACGTGGAATTTTCCATATGAGGTATTCCATGCCAAGTGAACCAGTCGTTGACCCTCACCTCTTCAAAAACTGACGCCGATTTTTCTGGTGATGAAGGAGTAGAAAAAAATCTTTTTATCTTTTAATTCAATCATTATTCTTATGAAAAATGATCCACAAAGAACTCGATGAATCTTTGATGTTAATTTAGTGCCATTTTGAGCAAAAATTATGATCATTTGATGTTTTAATAACTTTTTCGAACATTCAATGTCAACATCGATATAGAGAATGAGAAAAATTCTACAGAAAAACCACGAAATAAATTGGATCCAGTGCTCTGCCCATGATTTGGCACGGCTCAAAAAAATCGTTTTGAGAGTAGGAATCTTGGTAATTTTTTTCAAAAAAATCGAGACCGTCATAAGTGGTCAAAACTCAATTTTTTTGTTATTTTTCCGAACTTTTCACGTCTCAGGCATCAGAAAGCGAGAATAAAAATATGAAAAAAATTTATTCTGAAAGTCGACCGGAAAATGAAAATTTTCGTTTTTCCTTGATGGAAATCGATGAAAAAGAACGGGAGTTATGCATAAAAAACCAAAAAAAGAAAAAAAATCATATAGAACATCGGCTGTCATCCGAAAATTCTGAAAAAATTCAGGAAATATTTTTTTCTACTCCTTCATCACCAGAAAAATCGGCGTCAGTTTTTGAAGAGGTGAGGGTCAACGATTTGTTCACTTGGCATGGAATACCTCACATACATAGGTATATACGTGTAGATTCGCATAGAACTATGGTGCAATCTCAAGCGTTGGCAAACCGGGAAAGATAGAGGAGAGAGAGAGAGAGTGAGAGAGAGAGAGATAGAGGGAGAAGGAAAGAGTGAAGCGCAGTCATCTATATGTAAATCTGAAGCGGGAACGTTATATAAAAGATCTCATTTCCCAACCCCCTAATTTACCTTACACCCCCCCCCCCCCCCCCCCCTCAAGCCACCCTGTTACAGCTCACTCGGTACATCTCTCATTTTCAAACCTTACAACTTTTTTTTTTCTCGACTACTTTTCGAAAGAATAATTTTTATGTATACATATAATATGTACGTTACCTATATACTTATGTATGTATGTATAATAAATATTTTAATTTTGATGCATTTTTTTTTTTTTATGATTTTAATTTTTATTTTTTTCTACTTCTTTTATTTCAGGTATCTGACCACCTCGCTTTGCGGTGATTCTTGCTACTGTCCGGACGCACTGGTTTCCGTACTATTTTGGATTGGATATTTTAACAGCGCCCTTAACCCCCTTATATACGCCTACTTTAACCGTGATTTTCGCGAGGCATTCAAAGATACGTTGAAAAGCGCGTTGCCATGTTGTGCAAGCTGCTGGAAAACACCTTCGCAATTTGTCTAGCGCGAGATGTCCGGGAACAGTACCGCGGCGGTGAATATGAGAAATAATATTTCACATCGCCCGGACTATCTCGGATAATAATTATTTATTATAGAGACAGTTATTAGTTGACAGTCTTCCGACACCGCTGGTTGAAAAAAAAATTTTCAAAAAAAACAAAAGATAAATAAATAAATAAATAAATAAACTAACGAAAGGAAAAGTAATTTTTCGTTACGAATTATCGAGAAAATAAAAGATATATACCCTTATATATATAATATGCAATATATTATATATAGGTATAATATACGTAAAAAACCTGAACTGTATAATTAAGAAAAACTGCAATCTGTAAATTTCAACAGTAGAAAGACAAAAAAAAAAAAAAAATTAAACGTATAGACAATTATACAGGGTATTCGAAAAGTCTCGCTGGACGGTTGATTTTTTTTTCTTACTCCAAAAATACGCGTTGCAAAATAAAAAAAAAAAATGTTTCCAATAAAAGTTTTATATGGTTTGACAAAAATTTTTTTTTTTTATCTCGTGAGCCCTCTCGCCGAAGAAACACGCAAAAAAGCACCCCAAACGTCAGTGACGATCAAGGGACTCACGCAAATGAAGCACCCCTCCTTTTACAGCCTATCTTTACGTTACACTATCCATTTGATACGAGAAATAAAAAAAAAAAAAAAACTACCACACACGACTTCAAACGTCGATATGTAACTAATTCCGTTAAGTGCATTTAATTCGGGAAAAATGTTAATTTGGGACAAAAGTTTCTTCTTTTTAAATGTGAAGACTGAATATGCGATGAAAATTGGGGGTTCTAATTTAAAATTTTAAAGTCGCATCCTCTTTTTTCCTACCGCAAAGGGGTCGTGAGGATGTTTCATTTTTCCCACCTTCGGATAGATTTTTTTAAAAACCATAAAACTTTTATTGGAAACATTTTTTTTGCGGATTTTTGGGAGAAAAAAAAAAAAAAAAAAACAGCTGTTTCCCGACTTTTCGAACACACCCTGTATACGTACCATGTGGTATACGCAATATCATATAGGTCTATATATAAATAATTTAATAAATCTATATCATATATATTAATTAGTTGCAGCAGAAGCTGAGATACTTAATTAAATCGTCGTTTATATTAATTAATTATCCTCCGGACTTTATACATGAATATATATGTATACATATGTGTGTATATATGCATATACATATATACATACATACCTATGTATAGTCCGACGCTATAATTATAATAATTAGATTCAATTAAATGAAATTACGGTTATATATTAATAAATCAATCGATCGCCTTATTTGACGCGCAAATGAATTTTTTCTTTTTGTTTTTTTTTTTCCTTTTCAAGAAGCAATAAAAACCGATCATAGTATAATTATTTATAGAAGACATTTATATATATATATATATACATATTATATATTTATGGGACGTTTTATCGCGTTTACTACTATAATGTTATTATCCCTGAATATTTAAATATAACGGAGGGAATTAATTCGATTATATTTTTTTTTTTTTTTTTCATTTTATTTTTTTGTTCTTTCGTTTCGTCAATAATATCAGATTGAACTATAAGTATCAGCGAGAAATTCCGTAACTTATAATGAACGAAAACTTGTGAATAGTGTGATTCGGTTATTTATTCTTATTTTAATTTATTTTTATTTTTTTTTTTTTTTTTTTTCAACTTTTTTTCGAATTTGATTAGCCCTATAAAAGCGGCCAGTTTCTTTCTCTTTCCGCTTTTCAATTGATAAAGAAAATTCAAATTTGTTCTTGTTATTTTATTTTCATTTTCATATTTTTTATTCCATTTTTTTTTTCTTTTTTTTTCAGTTTCGCGTTTTTTTTTTTTTTAATCCGCGGGGGGAGGGAAGGGGGGGATAAATGATAAACGCGCTCGGTATACAAAATACACGCTATATACTAATAATAATTATATATTAAAACTACAATACGAAGAAAGTGTGTAGGGTA